>NQII01008183.1:11301-76456 GCA_002778355.1 Clitarchus hookeri
TTCAATCGATCCGCGGGAAGGTCAAACATTTTTCTACGTAATTTCCCTCGTGGCACATAACTACCTCAAAAACCACGTGGAGTTGGAATATTGCGACAAGATGAGAGAAGGTAGGCTGGTGTATAATAAAAATGGCTAAGCTCCACACGTTAGAGCAAATAATGAAGTTGGCCGAGTAACCTGTCGCTGACCCGAATGACTAGGCACGATTCCCTACTGGGCCAACACATGTTCCCTCTCGTCTCAAAACAATACACGCTATTTTATTGTGTGATTGAAGAATAATTGTGCCTTATCAGTCTTTTTTAATGTATTTTAAAGCGTTACCGGAAAACCAACATTAACGATTTTATTGTGAGGATTTGAGTTTGATTCAAATGTTCTTACCACACTGCTACAGCATTCGTTATCGTAACTCTTTGCAATCGTTCTATCTTGCAGATAGAAAGGTTGATAATCCTTTCTATCTGCAAGAGATAATGTATGTTCCAACGTTGAACAAAATGTAAGTATTTTTATACATTACACATCAGTATTAGACCAGTTATTTTTAACTCCAGCCCAATAGTGGCCTTGATGGCGAAGCGGCTAAAGCGCTCGCCAATCACCATAGCAAAACGTGTTCGATTCCCGGCGGTGTCACTCCCGGATTCTCGCATGTGTAAGTGTAAATAGTGCCGAACGATGCCGCTGGTCTTGGAGGTCTCCCGTTCCCCTGCCCTTGCATTCCGACGGTGCTCTGTACTCACCTCAGTTCATACATAGGCTATCAAGACTCCGAAGTTAAAAGCCGGCCAAACCTCTGTCTCAACCCCACTCCAGCCGAATGGACTTGTGTCATCTTATCATTAAAAACATGTTCCCTTTTCGATAAGCACTCTTATAAAAAAATATTATCAACCGACTACATGCTAATGCTTGTAAGTATGTCAACAGCGCAATTGCATTTATACTTTCGGAAGATGCGTTCTTTACGCTGTCAGTTCATTAAATGTTTCAAAAATCTGTGAGGTGGGCACAGAAAAGGTAAGGACATTGCAATGTGATTATTAANTGTCAGTTCATTAAATGTTTCAAAAATCTGTGAGGTGGGCACAGAAAAGGTAAGGACATTGCAATGTGATTATTAATATTTAAAGTAGAACCTATGTAAAGATATTTATTTATTTACAGACCATTTACTATAATTGTTAGTTAAACGACTCCACAAGTTACACGACTGCCTCTAGAATCCTCAGACTTATTAACTTATGGTTATAATTTTAGTGGACGTCATGACATTGGTTTGTAGGTTCCAACGGTTAGAAAATNTCAGACTTATTAACTTATGGTTATAATTTTAGTGGACGTCATGACATTGGTTTGTAGGTTCCAACGGTTAGAAAATATAATGATCCTTCTTCATTGGTGACCTTCAGGCGAACAGAAACTAGACTCAGCCACGAATATCCTCAGTCATATTCCGGTCGTGCACCGTTACTCTAGCAGGCCGGGCTAGACGGGTCTGCGTGTTGTTTTGTCTATGATGAATGCAGCTGGCATGCAAAGTCAGCACTCTTGTCCGCAAACCACAGTCGGAGGTCGCCAGGTGTGAGAGTATGTGTCTAGAAATAGAGAAGCAGGACCACGTCCACATTAGTTCTGTGTTGGTAGCCCGCACGTAGTGATCTAATGCGTATTGGCTGTCGGCTTGCATTAACTCTATACGTTGGGGAGAAAGGTTTGAGTCAGCAAAATATCTGTTCCCACAGTCTCACAACTACGTTTTTGCCCAATATGTGAATAACCGAATAAAATATTACTAACGAAAAAACTGAGTTACTGCAGTCAAGGCAACATACAGTTGAAATCAATTATTATTTCGTTAGAACAACAAACCCTGACTTTGAAGGAATTAATTTTTTAGAACACTGCCTTTGTTCGGTTCCAGCTGTTCCAGCAAATGGTTGGTTGGCTGCAGCAACACTAATATGACTAACGGTGATAATTTTTTTTTTGTTTGTATATACAGTCTACGCGTAGAAATACTGAGTGTTACAGAACCACAGCAGACCCAAAACATTAGGCTTTAAATTGCGTGCTCAGATTCCAGAAATAGCTTTGCATTGATTTCGAAATACTGCCTCCTCGTCACACATGCCTCTGGTCGGCGGGTTTTCTCGGGGTTTTCCTGTTTACCTTGCCCTTGCATTCAGGCGCTCCACCATACCAACTTTACTTCACCCTCATCGGCTATCAAGATCTCGATGTTAAGGCCTCCATCTACCTGGAGCATTTTTCCGCGTTTGAGGCCGAGAAGCGAGAGAGCGATAAGGACGACACTATCACGCGCATCAAGTGATCCGTCGCCGCTAAGCACAAGGCTCTGAACTGGCGTGCAGTGTTCTAGTCTCACTTCGTGTACCTACGAGACTCTCAGCGGTGACCGTATTATTTCATTGGTGGAAAGTCTGCAGGAAGGTTCAGTGGTGGGCCCTTGAGTAGTTTTGTGTGTATCTGACACGTATATTTTGAGCTACAGCGCTTTGAAAAAAACCGTTGTTATCCGTTTAGGAGTACTTTGAAATGGTGTTTCCAACGTGCGAGATATTTTGAAAGTACTCAAAAGCTTTCGTCTGAAGCGTGTGTTCCTTTCATAGATCAGCAGATTGGGCCCACGTTTAATATTTTAGCGGGATAACGTTTATTTCAAACACACTGCAATGCAGTTCAGGCACCAGGTAGGCGGGAACATTAAGAGCGGCCCAAAACTTATACTTCGTCACTCTCCTGGCCGAGGCACTGACCAACCTCTACTGGCTGTCCAGTGGACAGTTGTACCGAAGCCGTGTTGCCACCTCCAGCTCTCACCACTGACGCGAAACCACTGCCGCCGCCACCACTGTGTAGGGGTCGCGCTGATGTAGCGGCTAGGGTGGTCCAGCTTCTCAGCGAACATATTAAGGCTGTTGGACCCGACAACATCAATAATTTTATTTTTGTACCAAACGTTTCTCAACTTGTACACATTACATGTGATGACATTTTCCTAGAAAAAAACATTTTGCACGATATATATTTTTAATAATTTGAAATTCGAGTTTTTTTTTCTGTTTCGCTGCTGCCATTATAACAAATGCTAACTAAGTTCTACAAATGAATAAAATTTACAAAGTAAACTAATGCCATGGGCTACCGCGTGACATGTATGTCTTCGACAAATAACAAGCCATATGTATGGAGAAAATGGTAAAATATAAAAAAAAATTATTCATAATTTTAAAATTTTTGTTTAATTAATGAACTATTATTTGGTGATGACACACATGTAACACGGTAGCCCATGATATTAGTTTACTTTGTAATTTTTTTTCCTTTCAAAAACTTAGTATTTGTTATTATGGCTGCAGCAAAACAGAAAAAGAATTTGAATTTGACATAAAATTATTTAAAAAATATAAAGTGTAGGATTTTTTTATTCTAGGAAAATTTCATCGCATATAATGTTACAAGTTGGACATTGTTTTGTACAAAAATAAAATTATTGATTTTTTTGGTCCAACGCCGTTTAGACGTCGTTATAGAATTTCCTTTCGGTGAGGATGGAAAGCCATGAGAGAAATAACACTTGCAGTACAGCTAGCTACGAAATAACCACCTTCTGAGTACAGGTGAGGCAGGCTACCGTAACACGAAGCAAACTTCCTATAAACCAGCTATTGTATGTTATGCACTTCATTATTACCTTTTAAGGGCGTTGGTCACCAGAAAACGTACTATATGTTTTGCCAAACATCGTTTAGTATGCTAAGTACTCTTTAATTGCATAACAATTGTTGGATTGTTATGGTTTTGGATTTTAGGCACGCAAATAAAATAAACGAAAAAGATTTCACAATATTTAAGCAGGGTGATTAAAGTGTGATGCCTTCACTAAGTTTAAGTTATACTTACCAAAATGTATTTTACAAAAATTAAAGACTGGTACAAATAAAAAACAAGCAAATATTTCCTTGTTTTAAGAAATTTGGAATTATTGGGAAAATTTAATTGCGTCAATTCAAAGATTTCTCGAAATAACTCACGGTTATTGTATTTCAATGCGAATTATCTCATTTCAGTAAGTGAGACAGTTGTTATTATTTGTAATCCACAAAACACCAAAATTGATATTCTGACATGTTATTATGTAAAAAAAAAAATAATGTTATCTTAGTTTTTTTACGCGAGAATATAATCCTTGCAGATAATGTCTATAGGTTGAACAGTATTTCGTACATACATAAACAAATGAATTTTCTGGTAATCAGTAACTTTACCGCATAGCTTAGGAGTACGTGGGACAGAGATTTTTTTTTTTTTCGCGTTCGAGGCACGGTGGTAAGAGCGACAATAACACGCGCCCAGCCCCCGATCGCCCCTACGTGTGAGGTGCTGAACCGGCATGCAGTGCCTTCGTCGTCACGCCTTCCTGTGCAAACTACACTGAAGAGCCAAAAAAACTGGCATAGGCGTGCGTATGCAAATAACAGAGGTATGGAACCAATCAGAGTAACGCGGTGCGGTCGGCAGCTAGATCGGTTACTGCTGCTACAATGGCAGGTTATCAAGATTTAAGTGAGTTTGAACGTGGTGTTATAGTCGGCGGACGAGAGATGGGACATAGCATCTCCGAGGTAGCGATAACATTTGGATGTTCGCGTACGACCATTTCACGAGTTTACCGTGAATATCGGGAATGCGGTAAAACACCACATCTTCAACATCGCTGTGGCTGGAAGAAGATCGTGAAAGAACGGGACAAACGACGACTGACGAGAATCAGTAAACGTGACAGACGTGCAACTCTTTCTCAAATTGGCGCAGATTGGATTTGTGGACTACTCCTGCAGGATTTATGGTGTGAATTGCCTCCTGCATACCTTCAGACATTAGTCGAGTCCATGCCACTTCGTCTTGCGGCACTTCTGCGTGCTCGGGGGCCTACACGATATTAGGCAAGTGTACCAGTTTTTTTGGCTCTTCAGTGTATGTCTACACACGTGTGCCGTCTACCGTTCTACCAAATTATAAAGCGAAATGGTGGTCTCGAGTTATCAGTGCTCCGTCGTATTGCAAAAATTAAATGCGCGTTGAGCGATTACTGAAATCTCTTTAGTAAGACGTCTACTAAGGGCGTATTCGTGTGAGTGGGGCGGGGTGACCGCCCGAGAGTTCATCTTTGCCGTGGACCGACTTCACGTTTGGACTGCGATTGCACGATTCTGAATCTAGAGAACTGTTTTTTATTTACAGTATAACGCACAATGTTGACTCTTTATTGTACGAAAAGAATAATCAAAGTTGAAGCTACTATTTTTCCTCAGTGAACACACGTGGCAAAGAAATAAGTGTCAAAATCATCCATCCTTGTGACTTTCCGTGTCATTCAAAACACTTTCAACATTTATTTTGAATGTGGCTAATGGGATGCGCTTAAGATGGCTTTCAAATACTATGAACATAGACGTAAATAATTTTAAGAACAGATTATTTTCGACAAAAATCATAGGCGAGTTGTGCACGCGTTTCAGTTATCATCAAGTAAAACGCCTTAATAACTGAAATTTTAATTTTTTTTTCCATTACTTGCTACTTTTAATAACATTCAAAATCCGAAAAATGTTAGCATCACAAATTCTTTCCAGGAGTGAATTATATGACGACAGGATGTGTATATCTAAACAGCGTGGATGGAGAAAGAGGTAGAATTCGAGACTTATTTGCTGAACAGCTTATTTGTCGCCAGCAGCGCAACATAAAATCTGTTTCTTCAATATAACTCTTCCATTTCCTTTTACATTATTTTATTTTATTTCAAACATGTGGAATCAAGGGAAATGTTTTGCATGAAAACGTTTTGGGTTCATTCGTGTTTATTATGTAATCAAATCCTAAGATTAATTTTCTAAATAAAATTTTTTTAAACAATGTTTTGTTCCTGCAACATGGCATTGTTAGTTACATACTTAAACTTATGCTAAACGTAAAAATATGTAAATTATTGATACGTTGTGAACAATAAGAAACAATTGTAATGTTTGTGAAAGTAATATAACTAACGTTAACAAATACAAAACCAGTAATTTGGAATAGTTCATACCTACTGCAAGCGGTGAAAAATTTCAAATCTAGTTTGGGATTAGAACCTTTGTAACGAAGCACTCAAAATATTTTCATATACGTATTTTAGTTTGTTTGGATGTGTTTATCGTTTACATAAAAATGTATGTTATTCGTTCAGGAAACACTCAAAACCTGTCAGCAAACCTTCTAAAACGACTTTTGAAAGTAATGCACGAAGCAGCAATGCCAAAAGCACAAAATGGGAAACTGGCTGATACCAGCTAAGCAAGTTACATAACAGGATTGCCTACGACACTACGCCCTATAAACCGAAACTTGCTTACCATATTATATTCTCAATAACATTAACTTGCGTAAGTGAATTCACAATACTGCAATAATAAATAAGGGTATTTCGCCAGAAAATAAATTCAGTTTATAAGTTATGTCAGTGTTTATGTTACTCCAACGTTGGTGTACACACAGTCGTTTATGGCCAATAACTGTGTAGGCTTCATCTAGTGTAATTCTCCCCCCCCCTCCACAAATCTACCCACTGGTATGTCCTTAAAATTAGTGGGAATTTTGTTACTTGCGGAAAAAAACATGTTTGATACCTTTTTCCCGCAATCACTGTAACTTTATAGTTTGATAATGTTATTTTATTTTCGATGCTTCAGCATCCAGGAACAGATTGACCGATGGGACCTCCGCTGTTGCTCTTGTCGTTGACTGACTGCTCCACGTGAACAACGAGCTGCGAGCTCCGATACAGGATCTTGTTAACGCGCTACATCATTCACGCTGAAGTAAGCTCATTAGTCTCGCCGTAGGAGAGAGAGGGGGAAAAAAACTCCCGCTATGAAGTAGTTCGCTATCCGGGGTTGTATCACCTCGCCGTTGGCTCGTCATTGTCACGTGGCCTTTGTCTGCGGAGCAATTGTTAAAAGCGCCGAGCACAGGGGTCGTATGTGCGGGGTACATCACGGCGTCGATTATAAAACACGGTTACCTCTGAAGTATTCACGACGAGAAGAGGACGGAATGTTTTTAAATTAGACCCTCCAGTCTTCTCTACACAGGTGGCCGCGCCGGGAGCTACTGTACGTTCCAAGCGAAACTCTTCTCTCCTGCACGAAATTGCTGAAGTTTGTGTGTTCCGAGAGAGTAGTGATTAAATCACAGCGATTATTTTTATTCTGCTACTTCAACCGAACTTTCATGGAAATAATAGGAGCGTGGCCTCTCTCGGGAACATGGCCGCGGGTTTTACGTTAGTACATCTGTGCTAGCGGGTTATATTTTTGGCGCCAAATTTTAGCACGCTAGCACATCGGAGTCTCGAGATGTACTGCTCGGAAATGTTAGCCCACGTCCGAGATAGCCGAGAACCCACCCCCCGGCAAACCAGCCACGCCTCGCGCATGCGCGGCGGCAACTCAAGGTACTGCTCGCATTGCAGTCGTACGCACTATCAGAAGAGACCACGTTTATTTCAACCGTGTTGTTAGTCGCGAAGTTGTAGTGTTGGAGTTGATCACACGTTACTTCGCACTCCCCGTCCTCGTGTCCCACGATTGTCGGTGTGATTTTCAACGGTGTATTCAGGTCCAAAATAATGCGGATGCAATTCCTTTTAATTCTCGTCATTTGACAGAAAGCTTATGTGAAAAACTGTTTACGTAGTATAAACTTTTACGAAAGCCACTCTCTCGTGGCTTCTGCAACGTAAGTTGTTTTCACCTTAGTATCTATGGCCTAGACAAGACGGCGAGCACGCAGCCTTCTTCAGCAGTCGGGGTCCAAAAACACGGAGGGTGGTGCGTGGATTCGGTGCATCAGCAAAATAACGCTGCCTCGGCAACCGTTCGAAACCAGAAACGTGATTCTCATCGACTCGTCTATTTATCGGAGCCCGATTCATAGGCGTGCCCAGGCACACCCTAATAACCTTAACATTTTTTCATTTAAATTTCCGGTTTTTGAGATTGATTTATAATCCTTCAATTTCAGCAGGCCTAAAAGCAAGCTGGCCTGTACAAAATACAAAAAGGGATGCCGAAACTGATTTGTCCATCACGTCAGGACCACCCTTAGGTGTCTGAGGTAGATGTGGGGGGGGGAGGGGTTGCCACCAAACTCCCGACATCAACAGTTTCCGCACAGTCTGGCTTCGTAGATTTATTCCACACTTGCAATGTTCTTGGTCCTTGGAATATAATACTTAATCGTCTTTAATTAAGGTAGTGTAACTTTTAAAGTAATGGAAGTCAGTAATAGCTCAAATTTATTGTATTAATAAATTTCTTTATTTAATTTTCTAACAATAAAAAATAGTTTTCACAATTGAATATTTTAGGAACTGACTGCGAAATGGGGTCTTCTTACAATAAACGATTTTGGCATAAATTGTGCATAGCTACAACTATTTATATCTTCAAACTAAAATTTCTCCAGCGGAGGAACCCCGGATCCCCCCTCTATCATCACAACTGGCGGTTCTCTAGCTTTGTGGAACACCCTAATGATGAAGGCTGTGTACGGTTTTGGCCCGATTACGCAAGCATCGCTGGCCGGGTGTAGCTCCGAAAGCGGGAAATAGAATGAGAATTGCGCCCCAGGACGAGGCCACGATAAGAGAACGCATCTAGTTAGAGGGCGTCCTTTTGCAAACCGCCACTTATCCTGAACTAANTAGAGGGCGTCCTTTTGCAAACCGCCACTTATCCTGAACTAAGTTCAGCAATGGCTAGTTCACACTTCCTCTCGTGCCTGGGCCCTGAGCGTATTGCAGGGGGACACAATTCCAGATAGCATATATCAGTTTGTAGCTAGAAGGTTACCCAGGGAAATTCAGGAAATGCTTAATACTTTCATGCCCAGTGTAAACAATCGTCAACATGTTGCACATATGCGTTATATTTTACCGGTGCNGTGTAGCTCCGAAAGCGGGAAATAGAATGAGAATTGCGCCCCAGGACGAGGCCACGATAAGAGAACGCATCTAGTAAGAGGGCGTCCTTTTGCAAACCGCCACTTATCCTGAACTAAGTTCAGCAATGGCTAGTTCACACTTCCTCTCGTGCCTGGGCCCTGAGCGTATTGCAGGGGGACACAATTCCAGATCGCATATATCAGTTTGTAGCTAGAAGGTTACCCAGGGAAATTCACGAAATGCTTAATACTTTCATGCCCAGTGTAAACAATCGTCAACATGTTGCACATATGCGTTATATTTTACCGGTGCNGAAATGCTTAATACTTTCATGCCCAGTGTAAACAATCGTCAACATGTTGCACATATGCGTTATATTTTACCGGTGCAGTACTCTGCGAGGCTCAGTACCCAATTCTGTTCCCTGGGGGTCACTGATTCCTAAAACGTGGTACTGCACTGCGTCGTGATTGGCTCATATCATCGATCACCGAACACAAATACTGCAGCTTATTAGTTGTGAAAACGAAACAAGTTATTTGTTGGTACAGGACGCATCAAAACATTTCAAATTTGCAATACTATAAATTATAAATTAACTTGGGACTGAAAGCGTTAAATGACTCCCNACGCATCAAAACATTTCAAATTTGCAATACTATAAATTATAAATTAACTTGGGACTGAAAGCGTTAAATGACTCCCCATCCGCAAGTCTTTCTAAAGTCACTTAAAATGAGTTAAACCGAGTTTCAAGCCGAGTATAGTATTCGGAAACGGTCTACTGTAGGCACGTCATAAATNCACTTAAAATGAGTTAAACCGAGTTTCAAGCCGAGTATAGTATTCGGAAACGGTCTACTGTAGGCACGTCATAAATTCGATGCGACACACAAGGGTAAGTATATAGCAGGCGATATTTAGGGCGCACACGGCGACAGAAGTTGCCGGCATTGATTTTCCATTTCCGCTGCTAATGATGTCCGTTGGAGGGTGGCTGGAGAGTCACTTCCTGCTCGTGGATTGCGTACTGGCACGGACACTCGGCCAACCCCCTCCCCCCCGGGCAGCACTATGAGGTGTGAAGGGGTGGCGTGACGTCCGATTAGTAATTATCGCCAGGTGAAAGTCATGCCGAGTGCATGCTACCTGCTTCCCTCTCCCTCATTTCAACTCGCCTGCTTTCACTCCTTTCCCACTGAACCTGTCGTGCTGTGGTGCCATCCAGGTCAGTGAAGGCCTGGCACGTCCGCTCGCACTTCAACACTCCCCTTCCACCTACCCCCTTCCCCCCTTCCCCTGGCGTGTCAACGTCGATAACGGGTAGATAAGGGAATGAACAGTCCCCCCCACTGAATGAGCAGCGACAGACCGTGACACGAATGTGATGAAGGCTTGACCGGACACGCCATATTTCTTCGCCACGTGAAAATTCGCCGCTGTTGTTCACCTAAGGAGCAGTGGCGTTGTCCACAACACTAATGAATGAAACTGGTGCTTGTTATGTCCCGGAAGTTCCCTCTGGCACTCAGTCGTCGTGTGCATTTGCAGTTACCCACTTTTTGAGTGGTTTGGAATACTAAATTTTTGTACCTCGGTTCTCTCTTTTTATGTTGTTGTTGGGATGCAAAATAGGTAGAATTGTACGCGTGACCATACCAGTAACTGAAATGGTTTCGTATTGATTTATATTTGAGAGCGATACTGTGAAAAGATTCCAGTTTCCCTGCGTGGCAACAGTTTTTCGTGTGCTTCACGTCCTCCAAGATCTGTTTGTCATTGAAAACAGAAGATAACAGGCGGTGATANGGCAACAGTTTTTCGTGTGCTTCACGTCCTCCAAGATCTGTTTGTCATTGAAAACAGAAGATAACAGGCGGTGATCGTGACTATTAGGTTGTAACAATTTTTTTTCTTTTCTAACTTGGCGTTAGCTCTTCGTGCTCGCAGTTATTTGCATATTTGTTCCCGGTCAACTTGTGCGTATCAGTAATGTGGTGTAGCATAGATAAACAACCATTTTTCGAGTAGAATATCTTCATTGTCATCACACCTTTTCGCTGATCACCAACAGTGATTTATTATACTTGAAATCCACTGAGGTATCAAATCTGACGTATTTCCTATCACCTTCAACTTTCGCAAGTGATTTTGAAATATGCCATACATCAAATTAGTCAGTTATTCATTTATACTTCGTTATCATTAATTTACGTATTGCCCGATGCCTGTCGGAAACAAAAAGAGTCACATTTAATTGTTGTATTGGTCTCTCTGACAGCATGTGACATGCGTGTTTTTCTAGTTCACCATCCACTTGTCCTTTTTACAATACGACAAATCTAACTATTTCATAATTTAACATCCTTTGCTGTGTGTGTTACAAACTTTGCACTGAACCCAGAACTGTCGCTGTCCTTCTCCAGACAACCACACGCCCGATTCAGGTGCTTTTAAATATTCGAAAAGAGATTTCTTCTCTTTCAGCAATATCATTCTAATAGTGAGGCATGTGAACAATTTTTAAACAGAGCGTAACCTAGACCGCAAATGTACATGGCTGTTGCTAGGCAAATACTAAGAGAGTTTTTTGTTTCTCAATTTTTTTTTAGATTTCCATACTGCCGTGTGCCCTTTTGTACAGTTCGTTATTAACGTTAGGGAAGGCCTTCTTAATGCACGTTCCACCCTACAAACAACATGGCCGCATTTACAACATAATGAGAACAACTGTAGCAAACAGTCACGCGAAACAAGAAATACCTGCCGGCAAATGTGCGTTCCTCGGAGTCATTTGAAGAGGAATGTTTCTCTAGGTCCGAGTCGTCTCACACTAGTGAATGTTCGTCTGTTTCACTGTTCAGCGTTCCGGTCACCGTGAAAAAGGTGTCTAATATATTCCCGTCACCCTCATTGCCTTTACTGAATTCGAAAGAAATGTTTCTCTAACATTCGTTGCCCATCTCACAATGAATCTAGTTATTCTTAGAATAGGCCTCTTCGTTAGGTACACATATTACGTCAACACTTTCTGTTCCTATACTGTAATTGTAATCCACAATACAAGAACCAGAAGCAGATGAACAAGCCCTTTCTTCAATAACTTCTCGTACAGTTTCTTTCCACATATATGAACTTCCTATTTTTGTCTTTGTTTCAGTGACTGTTTCGCCTTTTGTTTCTGGCAACAAAGTCGATTTGTATCAAGATGACAATTCAAAACTATTATCTCGAAAGTGAAAAGAGCACACGCTGGTATAATTGTTCGGTACAAAAGAAACCCGGTTGAATTTCTCAGCCCACTGCTTATAGCGAACTGATGATTTGTCGCGGGGTGGAAATTTATGGCAGGAGGAATCATTTTTGCAGCCAAAAACACAACACCTTTTCGGCATTATTGAATTACTATTAAAAGCATTAGTAAGCTACACATTCTTCATCACAAGAATTAAGGAAGGAAAGGTCCGCGGGGCAGTAAACACTACGCGAGACTGGTCTGACCTGCTCAGCTGCGCCACTCGTGACGTCACGAGTTGCTGCTTCATATTTTTCGCGCTCTCATACCTGGAGAACCATGCTTCACAAAAAGCTTGGATTCCTACTGCCACTAATTTCGCCCCATAACGAAACTTTTGGGGACTAGTTACTTTTTTTCGTCGCCAGCTCCCTTTAAAGTAACGACCTATCTCAGTCAGACGTGTATTCTGCTTGCGGTTGAGATTTCGGNTTTTCGTCGCCAGCTCCCTTTAAAGTAACGACCTATCTCAGTCAGACGTGTATTCTGCTTGCGGTTGAGATTTCGGCCGCAAGTTCTCATCTGAACAGAAGCTGTGTGGACTGTGCCGAGGTAAGCAGAAAAAAATTGTAGTGCAGCTAGGTGGCTGCGACACTATCACACGTGTGCGTGTGAGAGTGGAGATAATTAGGGCGCTGCAGCGAGACACAGTATGACACAGATGCAGATAAATTAAGTGTGTTACAGAAGAACACTGACAAATAACACATCACACAAATTCATATGCAANTGACACAGATGCAGATAAATTAAGTGTGTTACAGAAGAACACTGACAAATAACACATCACACAAATTCATATGCAAAACCACCAAAATTATTGCTAAGAAAATATCTACTGCTACTTGAATTGATTACTCAGCAGAGACGTGGCCAGGAAAACGTCGAATTGAATTAGTTTACTTTCAATCAGATGATATATGACAGGAATAAAATAATCAATTTGCAGACGGGATTATATGTGTGGCCTCAGCAACACCAGCCTCTCTCGTGGCTGGGGTGTTTTATTTTACTTGAGACTTGGCATTTGAAAAATTATAACTTACGGGAAAATAACTAAATTAAATGGTTTCTTTGCTACAGACTAGCTCAGTGTTTTAAAATTGATATTCTGGGTTTCAAGTTGTCCGTGGTTAAATCAATTTGGAGTCAGTTATACTTGATAAAATAATAATTTCGTCTTTGATTCTTATTAAAATAGTTCTCTAACTTAGTTGAATATCACTTAAAAGACAAAGAATTCTCGATGTTCTAGAGGTTCCTGTTGATCTCGTTGTCGGCAGTCGCATCCTCTTGGATGCGACAGGACCTCTCATCGCGGGCTTCCCTATTCAGGCTATCGGGCCTGTAGTGCCATTGCAGCCCCAGCACATATTAGCACTCGCGGTAGTTCGAACATTTATTATCCTCTAGATATACGCGGGCGGCGACCGAAACAGGTCTACTTCTTCCATAAACTTGCCTCACGTCTTCGTCTTCTTCGAGACGGTCTGTTTTCAGGTTCGAAGTCGGGCGCTTGTAATAAAATCTAATTAAAAACCCTGCGTGCCGAACCCACCGCAGGCTAGCGTCTTGACTTCGAACACCAAGATGGCAAAACATTCCTTTCAAACACTTAATTAAATAACTCCGTCTACAGCTGACCTATCATGAGAGAGCTAGAGGCAAGAATTGTCCCACACGTTCCTTAGTTACCATGGCAACGGATCAATAACTGCTTATATACTATGGTCTTATAAACACATAACAAATATAACAGACTGGAAAGTCATAAATGTGTTTACAATAAAAATAAAAAATCAAATTTTAAAAGAGCAGTGACATTACATACCAATAAACGTAATTAATGTGGCAATGAAAATGATATCTGTGAAATCACATTCCGTCTTGCAAATACGTAAATAAGTAAATAATTAAAATTTGCGTATCACCCAATTTTACGACGTTACATAATTGCGCCTCCGATATTTAATGAGGTGTTCCGCATCTCGCGTCGGGTCGCTCCAACTGCCGGCTTCTTTCTTAGGCAAGTTCAACCGTGACACGTGCCCTCTTTATCAAAGTTTATTAACTCATTATTAAAACACACGCACTGCTGACATTTTGTAGTTTAGAGTGTAGTTCGTGCATTGGCTGTCGAGGCTCGTGCTTCCAGCATTTACTAGAGCGTGTGCGTGCGTGTGTTAAGCGTTCAGTTGACGTGTGAAGTGTTGTGAGTTTGTGTCGCTGGGATTCCACCCGTTTCAAAGTCTCCACGAGGCATGCAAAATTTACGTGTTGTTCTAAATTCACACGCAAACATATAAACAACCTGAACTCGCGGTCNCGTTTCAAAGTCTCCACGAGGCATGCAAAATTTACGTGTTGTTCTAAATTCACACGCAAACATATAAACAACCTGAACTCGCGGTCACCAAAATGTTCTGCGGTCAACAATTGCTCTCTGTAGCGGTTCAAACACTTAGAGGCAATAGCTAGTGTTACTGGCCTTCAGCGCACATATCTGATATCAAACCCTCCTGTCAGATAACACATAGAACTATATAAGTGAAAAACAACATATTTAAACGAAAAATNTATCTGATATCAAACCCTCCTGTCAGATAACACATAGAACTATATAAGTGAAAAACAACATATTTAAACGAAAAATAAATTCTCCCGCCTAAACCTCATATGCATCATAGGAAGAAGAACGACGTCTTGCTATCACCATATAAATATAGAACAATACAACACGACACTTCATAAATAAAACATAATAATTATATACAAACGCATATCGCAGCTACCACAACATAAATTCAACATAGGAAAATAAACTACAGCACCGCCTAATCTGGGATTAAGCGATAAGGACCTAATTCAACAGCTGGGTACAAGAGATATCATATTAGGAACCACGGTTCGTAAACTTTATTTTCAAAGTGTTTAAGTGTTTTATGTATGAGCACAGCTGCTTTGTGTTTGATGAGGGATCGTTCCCTACTTCTGCACATTGATTCAGTTACTCACTTCGTGCCCGTCCAGAATAACTGTGAGTAAAACGTCAACATGCTAGCGAGTGCTGCTAGGAAGGAAAATGCGTCTTTCAGGTAGGCTTAGCTCGTTTCACTCAGATTTCAGTAGGTTGACGGGCGAATCCCTAATCATCAGCCAGTCGTGTTCGAAACCCCATCTGCGTCTCATTGCGTTAAGATTCTTCGGTGCGACCTAACCGTATCCTATGCAGCGCAGACGTTAACAGCTTACTTTAAAGGTAGAGCCGGTGCGTGGTCTTCTCAAAATAAAACCGGGGCAAATAAAATAAGGCGTGGCAAATAAAATAAGGCGTGGCAAATCACTGTAGGCTGCGGCAAATACTTCGCTAACTCTTCCAATACTCCACGCAAACATCCTCCCCACATATAACAATTCAGCATTACACCACAGCGTACCAGAGCTCCTCCAAAACTTCTAGCTTCACTTCGTCATGTCTTGCTTCAAGTTAGATGCTTCACAAAACAAACTTCTCACACTTGAGTTAGCGGAGCTCGGTACACTTGTAGGGCCGTCAGATTATATCGACCAACTATTTCTCCTGTCAAAGACTGCGCGAGCTCGTAACAATTTGGATGTACCCTGCCTTTGTCACTGCGGACAAAGGTATTAATTTACTGGCCAGCTTGTCCCAAAACTTACTCACGTTGGTAGCACGTACTAAAACGAGCTTTCCTGGCCGTAGACTTCTTAGCTTAGACGACTTCGCGTGCTTGCTTCTTTCAGCTGCGATCACAAGTAGGTTACACACAATTTCATTAATTTATTCTCTGACTAATTCGGCGTGCATATCAGGTGCTTCTGTTATTGTAGCAGGCGATGGTTACTTAGCGGTATGAAACACTTGTGATCGCTGAACAAATATTTTTCGTGGACAAATTTGCGGCCGGAAATTTCTGCACTGGAGTTTCCCCAAATATTGCCGGGCGTTGTTAAACGTTGCGAATCTGGCGAGTTAGCTCTTCTGTATCCATGGTCGCCGTCCGAACACTACCCAACTTGTTTACTTTCCACTCCCCTAGAACTACGGTAACTTCTGCTCAGCTTACACCTGCCGGATTACAACTCCCTGCCCCGGTAAGAGTGTGGTCTGTTCCGTCTGCGGTATTGGTTCTGTACCGGGTATGGCTCAAGATACGTACTTTACTTTATGCTTATTCACCTTGCGGTTTTGGCCTAGCCTAGGAGCACTGCTGAAACTTGTGTACTTGTTGCCTGGGTATAGGGGCGGAACTCTTTTGTCTTTAACATGTTCGTCGCCCTCGCGACTTGAGTTCTGCATTTACTTGGGCTCCGGTAAGCCTTCCCTGCATGTTACTGAAGCACCGTCGTGGCTGTCAGTCGACTCTGCTTGGTGCCTCGAAGGGTTGGGTGGCACTGTACTCATTGGAGCAATAGGCTGGTTAGTTGCATCGTCATCTACACAAACAACTTGGTCTGGTGGGCTCGTAGCTGCGTTAGGCTGGCAAGTCACGTCGTCAACTACACGAACAACTTGGTGGGATGAGACTGGCGGTGAAGTGGTTGTACTCGTATCGCCTGACTACACCTCTTCACTTCTAAAGGCATAAGCTATGATTTGCTGGTTACATTCGAAATGTCTGTCGAACATCTGGTCCAGTCCCTGGAATCGTTCCTCGTTCAGCGGTTTAATTTGTTCAACCTGTTCGTCTAACATCTAACCCCATATCTGCATTTGTTTACCATCTGGTCTAATTTTTTTTCCATTTTTTCTCTCTCTTTATTAAAACGTTGTTTCATTTGCTCGGTGTGATTATTCATTTGCTCGGATAATTTGCATGAAAATGCGACCGTAAAATATTGCGGCCTTCTGTGATTAACACATGCGCGTACATGAACCCCTCTTCATTGCAAAGGTAACATCTGAAATCGATCAGAAATAAATTACTTCTGCTAATGCCTTTCCGGAGTGGTCACTGTGTTATCAGGCCCAGATATATAGGGCACTGGCCATATGGAACTATGTTCTCTGGAACAAATGAGTAACGGATTATTGTGGGAAACACTGGGTGGAAGCGGGTTAAAGTTATTGAACGTTGCAGTCCGCCGTGTGTTTGTATCCGCATTGGGATAGCTATTTCCGGGTTTCCCATCATGACTAGTTAGACGAGCCTGGGATTGCATGGCTCACTTATTTTAGTGCATCGTTTATTTCCCGGGGATCCTCACCTAGATCTGTCCGATATTAAAATTACATGTATTTCGTTCAATGCAATTACAGATCTTAATGCATGCAAGTCAGATTATTGAAAAAAATTTCATAATTCTCAACTGAAATATCCAGCCACCAAGGAAGTCTTATACAAATATTGAATTCTTTAGTTTCCAAGGAACCAGACTTGATGAAGATCTACTTATATGCGTGAACAAGCAATGCTCTTTGATTATGAATACTCGAGACTTATTCTCAGACTATAAAATCACAATAAGCCTGACCTCTTCAATCAATACTTACTTAGAGTTTTTATAATAAGCAATACTTCTTTCTTTGATAATGAATTGAAAGTATTGACGAGTGACGTCTTTTGGGAATAGGAGCATCGCTGTCCCACTTTGCGGGCGCCTTCCAGGCGACACGTGGCACGAGGCAGGTGGTGGATTGCATTACAAGTGTCGCTGAGGCGTCGTCCATCCCCCTTCACCCACCCACCCCCCTAGGCCTCTAGCCTGCCCGGGAGATCTGTGGAGCGCAGGGGTTTCTCGAGATATCAGCAAATAATCATATGTATTTCGCCTAAAATCAGAAAACACGCACCACGGAAGAAATAGCTGACGAGCTGGATATTGGTGCCGAGAACACCCCCCCCCCCCCCTTAGCTAACCACAGGACAAGGTGGAAAAGCCTCGAAGAAGTAGCTGACGAGAGTAAACTAGGGGCGAGGTACTATCCCCCCCTCCCCAACCACACCCCAAATCCTTCAGAAACCATGACACGTTTTGATAGGCATTTTTCTGCGTTCCACCCCCCTCACCTCCTCCCCCCCCACAAGGCTACACGTGCTGACAATTATTACTGGAGCCTGGCAAGCATAAAAACCCCTTTTCGAGAGTAGTGGGGAGTCAGTTCATTAGTACCGCGCAGAGAGGTCAGTCCGGGAATTATTACCGCCAGAGACGTTAGTTCGAGAGAGCAGTCAGTCGAAGATCGCTGAGCAGAGAGTTAGGTCAGGGGTTCGGATCCCTGGCCACGTCAGTAGAACATCACCACAGTGAGATGGCAGCAACAGCGGGCCTTTGCCAAAGGCCGCCCATCGCCGGAGCTCACCCACCACAGCTGACATCATTCCAGCAAGAGTTAAGTATTCAGTACGCCGTCAAGAGAAGCCCCCCTCCATCACGAAGTCGTTAGCAGTCAATACGAGTAACCAAATTATCACAGTACCACGCCTCGCAAGTGCTGATGTATTTTATTTGTGTTACATTCGAGACAATATATTCGTCCTTCAAAATGAAACAGTAAAAGGCTTCATTATTACAATACCCTCAACCTCCAAGCACATTATAGTCTGTGCCTGGGGGGCATTAACAACGACACTATAAGCCACACTGTCTTCCACAGTGGCGGTATAGTGTCAAGTTAAATTGGCGCCCAACGTGGGGCACAGATGCGTCAGTACAGACAGTATCAAAGAACCAGACTATACCTGTATACCCGAGTAAAGGGGTCTCACCTGTACCAGATTGCCGAACTAGGCGGGCTGAACATACCGAAGTACCGAGCTAGTAAGGAGGAACCCAAAGACTTAAGGCGATTGTATGTTATACTTGGTTCAAGTATTGTTCATATGCGCGCTATGAATTATGGCCTAAGAAATGTTTCCTATCAAATATAAAAATGCATTACTATATTAAAAACATGCGTGAACACAGTATGAATATAACCGAAAATTATATTTCATTTTGAGAGAAAAATAAACAATTCGTCAAGTACGACGAAAAGAGGCCATTAGCTGTGTGGGTACAATAATATAATATTATAAAATATTATATTAAAGTAAGGAATGTCCTCACTACTTGATGTTATTTAGTTCTTCGCTGAAGAACCTCGTAGGAAAAATCACAGTGCTGTAAAATTATGGTCACCCATTCATTTGAAATTATTTATCTCAGTAATCCGCTAACTATGTGTATTTGTGTTATTGGGTTGATTTCCTGCTGATACCGATCTCACCCTGTCAGTTATTAGCGGCTATTAATGAGTAGTATAGCTGGCTAATGTCGATACTACGTGATTACTGTGCAATGAATATGGCTTGTTAAACATGAACAGATTTCAAAATTGCAATGATATTTTTTTCTTAATATGCATGCAAGAATAATTCTCCATATAAAATGAAAATTGCCATAATACGGAAAACTTTTTAAAATTATTAATGTATATGTTAAGTGTAATAAATATTGACAGCAACAACCTGTTTTGACAACCAGCATCTAAATTGAAAAGGTTTAATAAAAAANGTTAAGTGTAATAAATATTGACAGCAACAACCTGTTTTGACAACCAGCATCTAAATTGAAAAGGTTTAATAAAAAATTGTGCTTAAATTAAACCGGAAAACAGGAGGAGCAAGAGTGTAAAATAACCAAAATAATCTAAGTGTGCACGTAATGCTACTAATTGTTGAACATTTACAAAAAAAAATATTAAAACCTTTTAATTCACTCGCCTGTAAAACATCCTGCCCGTGTAATAGTCATAGTGTGCTATCAGGCCTGCAATATATTTTTTTTTGTGGAAAGTGTTTGTTTAGTATAAATTAATTTAGAACAGCTGTATTTTTTTATTAACTTTTGCGCATTTATGTCGAAGGGTTGTTGCTTTCCGAAATATTTACGAAAACCTTCTACCGGGAGCTGTATAAAAACCGCTAAACGTCAGTATATGAAAAATAAAATTTCAAATAAATGTGATAAGCTTACGTGCAAACTTATTAATTGCCTCTATGCCGGAAAAGTTGTTGTGGTCTATATATATATATANAATGTGATAAGCTTACGTGCAAACTTATTAATTGCCTCTATGCCGGAAAAGTTGTTGTGGTCTATATATATATATGGGAAAATCGTGGCGGTGAGGGTGGGTTGTGGGTTTAAAAGCATTCTCAAACGAGTGTGTGTGTATATATATATGTGTATTTATATATATATATATATAGTTAACTCGGTTTTAGAAAATACATTCTGTGTTTTGAGAAAGGCAGAAATTTGTTACTNTATATATATATATATATAGTTAACTCGGTTTTAGAAAATACATTCTGTGTTTTGAGAAAGGCAGAAATTTGTTACTGAATGCGACAAGCTAATTTTAGCGGTTGTAGTCTAGTACGTAATCATAGAACACATTTCATTTTCATGCAGCACATCTAAAATATTTTTACGAAAAAGTTTACCCTTTTTTATAACCAATTCGTTAATACTGTTCGCCTTACAAAATAATGAAATTGTGGGTAATTATCTTGTTACTAGTTACGGACGGTTCCTTTCCAACATCGGAAACGAGTGTTAGTAATTTTATCAAAAACCTAATTTTCAATTCATACATTTTTGAAATTCCTCAAAATATATTCTATGTCTAGATAAAATGTTAGTATTAACGGATTTAGCGTATGTAAAATTATACCTCTAGGACTATGTACTATTTACATTGTAGCCCGTCTCTCTTCGTGCAGTTCTTATAAGACATACTTGAATCGCAATGTCTAAAACTTAGATTATACTGATCAATATACACCACGCTTTCTTGAAAGTATCGGGACAACATTACTCGCCCAAAACCCGACATGTTACAGAGAATATGCTCCCAGCAGAATATATCAGGAGAAATCTTAATCGATCAGCAAGAATGGAAGTTTACAAGTGAATCTGGCCGCTGTATATCTACCTACACGAAAGTAAACTGCTTCACTGCTGAAGTAATGGGTCGTTCCTGATTTTGATAATATGCTAACACTTAGCATACAAATTATAGTTAGAATACAGTGTTCCCTGCACTGCTCCCTTCTCTCACACATTTTTTATATTAGGCTGCTATTACTGATATTATATTAATGCACTATAATACTAGTTTACTGTAGTACTGTAACAGTACTATGTATTGATGTAGTTATGTAATATTTTGTGTTCCTGAATGACAATGTAGCATACAATTTAGAGGCAAATACTTCTCATAGTACCATCTTTCCTACGTTTGAATACGTCATTCTTGTTGTCTACGCTGGAAATGGAAACTGGGTACCCCAACCATACGTAGATCTGAACTACTCGCACCCGCTGGTTCATTTACAGTACACCATGAAGTGCGTATGGCCATAATATTGACACGTTTGACTTGCACTCGTGAAGTATCACGTTTGATTCACGCCGAACACACGGGGTATCGTTTCNCATAATATTGACACGTTTGACTTGCACTCGTGAAGTATCACGTTTGATTCACGCCGAACACACGGGGTATCGTTTCTCTTGCAAGGGTTGCAGTCCTCAAACATGAGGAATACTGATCACGTCTCCAGTACAAGTTTTCCAATAGACTACAATATCCACAAAGAAATAAGTGCAGTGTTGTTACACACTTATTAATATTATTAATTTGCACCAGCATCCNAGACTACAATATCCACAAAGAAATAAGTGCAGTGTTGTTACACACTTATTAATATTATTAATTTGCACCAGCATCCCACGTAATTATTTTTACAGAAAATGTAAAACATTACTGAGGCTAGAAAACAATTTTAGTTCTTGAATGTACAACTAATGACCATTACACCTGGACGAAAGTTCTATGGCGTTCTTCCAGATGATGATAATCACACAAGACTATAAAAAATATTATAAAATATTTAAATAGTGAACTAATTACTCGTACAAGTTATAAAGTACTCAAAAAATTTCAAAATTAAAACACATTCTTTTTCTTATATTACGTGGGTGATCAGATGTTAAAATGATATTGAAAATGCATTTAATAGATATACATCGTGTACAGGTTCCTATAAATTTCACTAAACTTGTGTGTAGAGCTATTATTTAAGGTAGAAGGAAAGTTGTGTCCAGTAAGGAACACCGCACAAGACTCTGCAACATGCAGAACTCGTGAGGAAGTAATACACACACTNACTACTCGCCTCCCACCAAGTAGAACCGGGTTCGATTCCTGGACTTTCGCATGTGGGAATCGTGTCTTACAATGTCGTTGGCGTTTCCCCAGCCCTTGCATTCCGGCGCTGCTCCATACTCACCTAACCTCACCCTCATTGGCTCTCCAGTCCTCGATGTTATGAACCGCCCAAATCTCTCCACTCCACTTCACAAATTTATGTCACTCGGTCGAGAGGTAAATTAAACGTTTCCCGTAAGTCGTAAAGTAACTACGCTATTGTCGTGGTTAGACCACTCACTTACCGCAACGGCGAACCTGCCTTGGTTCCCGGCGTCGCCATAACGCTGGTTCTAGCGTGTGGGAAGCGTGGCGGACGTTGCTATCGGCCCGATGAGTTTTCTTCAGGTGCTTCCCTTTCCTACTCCGTTGCATAGCATCGATACCACATGTCCAGAGATGAAGATCTCAGAGGTTGGCACCACCGAAATCACTCACATCATACACATGCGTGTGCGTGTGTGTACTTTTGAAATCAACGTTTGTAAAATAAATCACTACCCGTTAACTGCGCAGATGCTAACGCACACAACAGCATGCAGTTCCAACTCTTTACGTATTCCGAGTGTAATGTTTACATTTATGGCAATCGAAGTTTATGTTTGTCTGCTTTACACACACTGGACTACGAAGCTGTATATTAGTAACACATTAAGGTTTCCGACAATTGCGAGTTTTCGTTTGACTGACACTTTGACTGCACATCATTAGGCCCATGGCAATATGAATGCTTACATATTGCGCAAGGGTACAAGATGAGTAAACTAGGTCTTAAGCAGGGCTTTCGAAAGTTCCGTGAATGCGTACGTGTATGCAGATACTCATCGCCTAAGTCATCTTAGCTTGCTACAAGGGTTCATGCCTGGCCAGGCACGAACTAACTTGAAATCAAAGTTGTTGAAAATTATTAAATTAATTGAAGGTTTTTAAGTGCTCCTGAACAGCAAAAGGCCTTATAAAGGGGGGAAATGCATTTGGCAATTAAAAGGGAATTCTATATTGTTTTTTCCTTTTCATTCTGATTAGGGAGAAAGGTTTTGAAGAGATTCCGTTGGACCGCGAGTGTTATTTGCTTATTAGATAATGAGGTTTCTCAGTGCAACCACTCACAGCAGGAAATGTTTTAATGTTTTTCAATACCGCATTATTTGCTTATTAGATAATGAGGTTTCTCAGTGCAACCACTAAGAGCAGGAAAGGTTTCAATATTTTTCATTAGCGCATTACAACCTTCGTCGAAAATTATTCCAGCTTCAGCGATATAGAGACGGAATATAATTTTTTCGCTCCAGTCATTGGCAAACACATTTAGCTTATTTCGCTTTTTGTTTCTCAGACATACTTTGTCCTAATAAAGAGAAACTTTCACGTTACTATGTTCATAAATTTATTTTTTAAGGCCAACAGACATATGAATAATTTAGTGCCACGCCGTATTATGTGGATTTTCAATACAGCCTTTTTCAGTGTATGCCATTTAGAACTATGAGAGTAATTAATACACTCAAAATAAATTGTCGCGTAATGATGTTACTGCTATAATTTTATTGCCATGTGTTCTGATACCACGCCTATCAAAGGATTTGTAAAAACACACTTTAGATAGAACAGAAGACATAAGTAAAATAACAAATTATAAATTTACTAATCGTAATTTTCTGCGTACACTAAAATATACTTTGGCACTAAATGACACGTCTGTTTGTGATGTGCTCAAAATAACTTAATATGGCTGTGAGACATGTATTGGATAGTGATATGCATCCAGACAGTATAGTAAATTTAAAGCATCATGTAAAGTTGACTCCCTGTTTCAGGACACTTTCTCGAGAGCCTTGAGCACGTAATTTAGTTCCCATTTTTGTCCCCGCGCCACGCTAGATGTTTAATGACACGTACAATAACGTTTTGGGCAACACGCTCTGCCAATTTCATCTCATTGTGATCACTATCGCCACCAACTGGTATCACTGTTATTCGTTGCACGAACGTTTTACTCAAATGATAGACTGCGTAGAAATGAAAAGAGAAACGCTTTTAAACACAGAACCTTACCCACATGTTAAATGCAGAAAAGGTTCCAAATAAACATTGAAGTTACATTTTAATATTTTTAAATGATTAAGAAGAACTTTCTTGAACTTTTTTGCCAACCGTTTTCTTTTAAAAATGAAATATATTTATAAAACTATTACTATTTATATTTATTTAATGAATTTACTGAGTGTATCTAAATACACGTTAAAACTGTGGTTACGTATTCAGGGCATGCAGGGTCAGAAATATTTAAACGAAAATAGGTTCAGGAATGCCTGTGTTATTGCTAATGATTTTTCTGTGTACAATGAGAGATGCTGGGTCACTGTTATGTGGAATGCCAAAGTATCCCAAACTAACAGTACCTCAAAACTAACCTAGGATAGTGGGAGCATACACTTATTTATTGTTTGAAACAACCGAAGCTGACCTAGTCTACAATAACAAGCAGAATGAGTGTTTACGCAGTTTAAATTAACCGCGCATGAGGCATGCGCGCCCTACCATAGACTAAAGATGACGTATGCCAATTTTCGTTTTTCTGTGCATGTTTCGATTCGATTTAACAATGTTTTATTTACAACCAGTGATAGGTACATATAAATAAACAGTGGACAGATAACAGAGAATTATAAATGCCAGCGTGAAAATTACGCTCTTCTGTAATCAAGGGTATGGCAAGGAACACCAGTTGTAAACTGAAACAGACAAATAGGGTAAGTGAAAGGAAAAAGAGGAAAAACCAACCAAAACCCCCAGACACGACACTAAATGAACAACAAAACCAGAAAAAGGGGCTGCAAGGAAATCAAAAAANAGGAAAAAGAGGAAAAACCAACCAAAACCCCCAGACACGACACTAAATGAACAACAAAACCAGAAAAAGGGGCTGCAAGGAAATCAAAAAAAGGAAACTATTAGAAGGAGCACATGAGCAAGGGAAACGGAAGGTTACGGGAGAAACCCACAAACTAAAAGGAAAGTAACGGGAACATGAAAGAAAATAACCCAGGGAAAAGGAAAAACTCAGGGAAAGTAAGTGCACATGTGCTCTGCGGGTATAATTGGCCCCGCACAACCATAGGTGTACTGAGTTTATGTATGGAAAGTAAATAAAGTAATAACCAGAGTAAGTGAGTGAAGTGGGCGTGAGGCCCCACAGAGCCATAGGTGAAATAGAATGTAGATGAAAAGATCGGGAAGGAGGGGACATTGAATGTGAGGTATAGAAGTTTATTGACTTACCCCGCACCAATACAACTGTCGAAGTCACATGCTCAACAGTGATGAATGTGGTTATAGGCTGTTCACGGTAAACTGAGCCCTTTTGAAAGCCACGCTTGAGTTCTACTTGTTTTCACATTGTGTATTCTTCCACCGTATCTGAAATTAACATTGCTAGTTGCTGATAACTTTATTCCTGCGTCAGTCAAAGGATACTAAAATTATTAGAGAACTAAATATTAATAAAAATTGCTGATTGTTACACTTATATGCATTAAAATAGCAGAACGTAAAACAAATAATTTCAATCTTTACAAAAGTTTACCAAACTCTTTTTAATTCAATAATAAAACATGGCACTACTTTCCCTCCGTCGTTGCCAACTTTACTGGGCACATTCCAGTTAGTGTGTTCGTTAAAATACACGTAAGCCTATAGGGGCAGTAACATTTTTCGAAAGTTGATTCCAAAAATGCTCACTTCACCGCGAACAGCCTTTGTAAATATTTTAATTTTCAAAGGCAAGCTCTTTTACAGGAATGCATTAAAAACTTTTACCAATTTGTATTTAAACTAATTGCATTAAAAAATCGGCTGGTGACGTATACAAACATCTCTAAATCACTTCTTAAGAGACTTGTAACAAATATGCAGGCACCGAAAACTGATCTGCCTGGCATGGGCGTAGTTGTACGTTCAGTCAAATGGGCGTAAAATTAAATTTGATAAAAATTTTTAATCCAAGTTAAAAAGTAGGTTTTCTTATTTTTTTTTGTAGGTGAACGGGTAAAGATTGGTCAAGCTACAAAAAAAACCTGTTATTTCAGCACCATTCATTTATTTTTAGATATAACCAAATTTATGCAACCATCTGTCATAGCGTAAAATGAGGTTTTCCACCTCCTGATAGAAAGTGGCATCCTTTTGCGGGAATACAGCCATTTCACCACTTAGCATTTCACTTCGTCGTCGCTGGAATACCGTCCGCCCCGTAGATCTTCTTCTTCATCTGGCCAAAAGAAATGGAAGTCTGGAGGTGCCAAGCCCGTACTGTGTATGATGTTGATGGACGGCCACTCCGCTCTTAGTCTTTCACATTCGTTCGACCCTCTGCAAATTCACAGCACCATTTCCATACTAGTTGGACAGACATAACTTTCATTCCGTATACAGACACAATCCTCCTGTGAATGTTGACATGTTCCTAGTTTTCTGCTTACAGGAAACTGATAACCACGCTCACCTCCTCCCGTCACCCGTCGTTCAATACCTTCGCTATTTTACAATTGTCACCGCGCCCAGATTCTGTTTTACCGAATATTGCACCTGTGGACCATCTATCTGTGGAACTACAAAATAGCAGTTACTGATTAAGAAAATAAGGAAGCTTACTTTTTGACTCACACTCGTAGTTATTACATCGTTTTTACATAAAAACATTTACCAATATTTTTTATGAATGCCAGTTATATTACATATTGTACACTGGAGAGCCAAAAAAATTGGTATAGGCGTGTGTATGCAAATAACAGAGGTGTGGAACCAATCAGAGTAACGTGATGTGGTCGGCAGGTAGATCGGTTACTGCTGCTACAATGGCAGGTTATCAACGATCTGGCTACACCCATAAAGGTTTTTCCTGCCAGAAATATTGATTTCTAAATATATCTATAGGGCTATAATGTTTGTAGTCTACTGAGCTTAATATTTATTCCATCTTCAGAAAGGATATGTTATACACACTCCGTAATGAACACATCTTAACGTTGTATCACGATTATATTACTTGTATTATCATTACATGTATATTTAGTGTCATTAGTTAAGTACGTATTTAGGTTGTAGGGCCATAGTCTCGTCGACAGCGAGGTCATTATAAACAGAGTAATTAGCTCAGAGAAGCAGGAACGGACAAGGAATCGGCCGTGTCCTGTAGTAAGGAACAATGCCAGCATTCGCCTGGAGTGATTTCGAGAAACCTTGGAAAACCGAAATCAGGGCGGCGAGACTGGGAGTCGAATCCGGGTCCTCCAGAATTTTGTCTGAAGACATACCGCTACACCATCTCGCTCAGGATACAGAGTGTTGGGAAACTCAGTGCCCAAACTCCAGACATAATTTCTATGCACTTATATCAGGAAACGTATATTGATGTTATATAGTTTTATCCAAAAGGTTCCGGCGTACAACACCTCCAGAACAAGGCTGTGCGATCACGCAAGTAGGACAAGTTGCATAGGAATTAGGCGGCTGACGCTGCATACGTAATAATTTAGTGTCGCGCGCCTACGACCTATACAACTTGTCGTACACGCACGTGGGCACCGCCCTGTTCTCCAGGCGTTGCACGCCGCAACTTCGTGTACAATTCGATTATATAAAAATACATTTCCCGATATATGTACAAATTTATTACGATTGGTCCAAAGAAACCATGCCTGAAGTTTGGGCACAGAGTTTCCGAACACGTGGTATTTCGTGATGATCCCACAGCTAATTGCAAACGGCCTCGCACGTTGCCCTGCTGTGAAGTGACAGGTGTTGAAAACGATGTTTTGTATGCTTTGTTACAGCAGTGAATATAAAGAACGGTACAGACGAAATAAAGTTATCAGGAAACAGTGTTTTTAAAAACTTACACGATGTCACCCTATAATCACTTCGCATATTTGTGGTGGTGTGCGGCCAGACAAATGACTAATCGCAATTCATAGCTCCGTCTGTTTATAAGAGAGTCAAACGTACCCGCCGGGGAGGTGGGCATAGGCACCTGTGGACAGTCGAAGCCGTGGCTATAGCGCATACGCGTGTGACAACGAACCACTTATTTGCCAACTTTCCTAGGTTGGTTTAAACTGCGGAAACACTCATTCAGCTAGTACTATAGGTTCGATTATATAAAAAAAACTCTTATTCTCCCAATATCCTAGGTTAGTTTAGGAGACCCTGTTAGATACGAATCTATGTTGAAAAGTGATGTGTAGAAACGCGAATACGCAGTAATGATGGCCATCCACATCTGCGCATGAGAAATAAACATGGCCTCGGTGGTCCCCAGACTCTTGTAAATGAATCGTGATTGTTTCTATTACAAACAGAAGGATCAATATGTTATACGAGTTATGTCGTTAGCGCATACAGAGGTGACTACAAAGCTCAGACTTACCAGCCTAGAAACGTTACTCGGAAACGCGAAGAACTGACTTGTGAAGGCTCTTAACGGCGAGATCTTAAAGAGCCAATGGGCGTTAAGCGAGGTTAGTGTGGAGCAGCGCCGGAATACCAGGGTGGGGGAAACGGGAGGGTCTCGACATAACCCCCCGACCAACGACATCGTCAGGCACGATTCCCACGCGCGAAAGTCCGAGGGCGACCCCGCCGGCAATCGGAAGTCGGTTCGCCTTGAATGGAGACGAGTAGTCTGACTACTACACCACCACGGCTACCTATAGCCTAGTACTTTTGATACTCAGTGCTGAACACACGCTCCGTCTAAAGCGGCATATTACACTGGTGCGTGTTTGTGCGAGCATGTTGACTTCGTGTGCTCGTGGGTACTCTGAGACGATGTCAAACTTTTCAAGATCCGGCCTTTTCCACTACAATTCAAAATACGCACAACCCTCTTGCTTGGGAAAACTCGCTCATGGCTGTGGCGGAGGAGCGGCCAACATCAGACGATATCCAAGATGGTGGGTGGAGAGGGAGCAGGCGAGAAGAAATGACAGAGCAAGATGTACCAAGTTTGAGTGACAAAGCAGGAAAATGGAAAATTCTAGAAAAAAAGATGGTGGCAGCATGGAATGACAGAGCATGAAGTCTCACAGCAGAATGACAGAGCATGAACTAGAACATTTTTGAAACAAGATGGTGGCATGGAATGACATAACATGAAGTACCTGGTGGATGAAGGTCAAGATCATCCAAGATGGCAAATGGAGGTCAAGGTCAAATATTTAGATCAAGGTCATCCAATATGGCGTATCCAAGATGACGGCTGATCCACAAATCTATTGCTAGATGCCATGTGTGCTCGGACATACAATTTCTAACTACTCGCCTTAAAGATGGATCGACTCGGACATTCCTGATGGACACTAAACAAGAGTCTCCTACAGCCCGCTATTTGACAGGCATCACAAAAGTGAAGTGAGGTATGACTTGTGCTCGCCGATCACCAGTCAGTGGAAATACATCCTAAGGTACATTTAAGGAAAGTATAAATGATGATTCCTGTTTAAAAAAATATTTTTTTTGACATGTAAATATGTGGGGATGTCTGCTTAATTTGGTGTATAAATTATTGAATTTAACTGAAAATAAATATTTTTATATTTTTTTTATGATGATACTTTACGAATTTTTTTTTGTATTCGTGAGCACTTACTTATTCAGTTAAAATGTAATAACTCAGGAACTATTTTCTCTGGAATTTAAAGCTGAAAAATGTGTTGCATTGGTTGCTATATTATCTGGATGATTCTCAAAGAGATAAGATTACATTCCTAATAGTTTTGAGAAGCGTCTCCATTTATAAGTTTTTTTTTGTTGCGATTCCTGAAAACTACATTTTCTTGCATAAGTTTCCAAATATCTCAGGAACTTCTACAGCTATAACTTCGAAATTCGTACCACTTATTCATTACGTTATTGTGATAGCGTGGACCTTCAACGGTGAAGGTTACAGAAATGATTTCACGATAAAAAATTAAAACTTATTAAAAAAATTTAAAAACTATTACTTTAAAATATTACATTTTGCTTTCCAACTATTGTATTTGTATGACAATACAGTAGATCAGTGAGGGTACAAGGTACGGATTAACATACTGTAAATATCTTTAATTGTTCAAAAGAAAAAGGGATATGCATTTGTTAAATTTATGGGGTCATTACTGAAAACGTTTCATTATATAAGCCTTACATTTCATGGTTCTGTGCCAATTTGTGTTCCTAACTGTTGACAGGTATTATCTGGTTGCCATTAAAAGGTGAGAATGAATTAATATTTAAAATTTTGTATTAAGTTAATTATTACATATATATGCATTATGTGTCTGAAATGATGGGTAGAGTAATTAACTAAGCTTCTGTTGCATTTCTAAATAAATCTCCTAAATATGAATCAAGAAGAAATGAATAAAAAAATCAATATGGCGGGTGACACGGGCTCTTAACACGGGTGGTATGGACCTTTTGTGCTCGGATTAATTTTCATTTGATGTTGGTAAAGTCCGGTTTGCGTGTCATTTATGTAACTCCTGGAACCTCCATAAACCTGTCTGCCGGCCGCAACCAAATTTTGAAGGGCGTACCCGGCTCGTGGAGCATGGTTGTCGGGTCGCATGCTAATTCCTGCCGCGTTTGCCGGCGGGACCGCGCCCTAGTCCTGCTCTGTGTAAACGTGCGCGCCGCGCCCCCTGGGCACGAGAGACAGTCGTCAACCGGTCACCACCCCGCCACCCTCTCCTACTGGATCGCGCTCGTCGACTGTCACTTGCACTTGGCTCCTGGCACGCCGTCTCCCTTGCTGCGACGCAACACGTTGTGTTGCGTCTGGTTACTCTAATGTGTACCAGAGACGCATACAAGGAGTGAGGGGAATATGGAAATACTTCCCCCTTCGCCCTTCACAGACACAATTCAACTTTCATCAATAAATTGTGTCAACATTTTGTGTTTTAACCCCTAACTTACACATTAATTTTTCGTTCCAGGTGATGCAAGATAGGGGATTTCTAGTCTGACAAGAACTTAACGAATTTCTTGTGATAATTTATACGATGTAACCATAACATTAATAATTTATATTGCCCTACGGCTCTGGCAAGAACCAATTAGAAAAATGTTGGTCTGCCAATAACAATAACAANACTCTAATGTGTACCAGAGACGCATACAAGGAGTGAGGGGAATATGGAAATACTTCCCCCTTCGCCCTTCACAGACACAATTCAACTTTGATCAATAAATTGTGTCAACATTTTGTGTTTTAACCACTAACTTACACATTAATTTTTCGTTCCAGGTGATGCAAGATAGGGGATTTCTAGTCTGACAAGAACTTAACGAATTTCTTGTGATAATTTATACGATGTAACCATAAAATTAATAATTTATATTGCCCTACGGCTCTGGCAAGAACCAATTAGAAAAATGTTGGTCTGCCAATAACAATAACAANATTAATAATTTATATTGCCCTACGGCTCTGGCAAGAACCAATTAGAAAAATGTTGGTCTGCCAATAACAATAACAATTAAAATTACTCATTTTGTGTTGGCGCTAGCTTCTGGTCTTGTAGAGCACCGATCATTGCTTCACCTGTTTTGCAACATGTCATACGTGCATAAGTATATTCGGGATAATATGTTAAGATGTTAATACTTACCAGTGAGCTGAGATTTGGGCGGTTCTTAACGTTGAGGTCATGAGAGCCGAATAGGATGAAGCAGAGTATGGAGCAGCGTCGGAATGCAAGCGTGGGGGAAACGGGAGATCCCCGAGAAGACCCGCCGGCCAGTGGCACCGTCCCTCATGATTCCAGCATGCAAAAATCCGGGAGCGACCCCGCCAGGAATCGAACTCGGTTCACCTAGGCGGGAAGCGAATAGTCTAACTACTACACCACCGCGGCCCCGAATATACTAGTAACTTTACGTATTATTCACATGGTGAAATGTGAGCAATTTTTAAAGCCCTGCTTGGACTCTTATTTTCCTTCTAATTCTGTGTCCTTCTGCCAAACGAAATCTCGGGAATTTCGCGGATTCACTCGGCAACAAGCTAGACTCTACAATCTTCCGTGTAATCGAGCCTCATTAGCTGTCCATTGACTGATCATCCAGTTTTACCCCAGACCAGGAAGCACGTGATTCGGTCCTAGTTTTCTTGCAGGTCAGTTTGACATACATTCGTCCGGAATGTGTCTTGGCAATTCTGATACAATTGAAAAAAGATAGTATAATATATATGTGTTTGAAGTTTACCTTGTCATCAAATTATTTCGCGAAATTTCCGGGTCTTCAGACATACGTAATATGGTCTATTGACGGTTTCTTCACACTATCTGAATCAAACGTTCGAAAAATCACCCCATGTCTGACGAGTTTAATTGTTTCCAAAACATGTCGTATATCACATAAAATATATTAAAAAAATAGAAAAAAATATATTTTACTGACAAATAAGGAGTTTTAAATTCATACTTTTGAGACAGACAAATTCCACATATGTTTATAGGTACAATGTTTGGTTTCACCTTGAAAAACGTTTCATGTAATTGCCTGCGATTTGGTTTAAATACATAGCTTTTGTAACTTTGCAAATTAACGGAACGAAAAATTTAAACAAAACTGTAGACAAACTGTTTAGTAATATCTAAAATGCAAATTCTATATTAATGTTATAAAATGCTATGTCAAACCAAAATCGCCCATTGTACCTGCAGAACATAACGAGACTTGCATCGCGAAAAATGTAGAGTGGAATTTCATCCCTGCAGATATTTTCTTATCCTGCTAAAATTCTAGAAAAATTCGTTTTTCAGTTTTTTTGTTACGAGCATGAAAATGCCGCATTTTTGCACGTCTGAGGCCGAGATGCGCTGGAGGGATAAGGGCTACAACAGCTAGGGGCATCGAGTGCTCCTTCGCCCCTAAGCGCAAAGCCCTGAACTGGCGTGCATTGTTGTGGTCGTGCTGCGAGTCCAAGCGGTGGCCCTTTCATCCTTTTGCTAGAAAGTCTGTAGCAAGGTTCGATGCAGGGCCCTTTAAGTACATTTGTACGCACCTGACGCACATATTTTGGGATACTGCGATTTGGAAAATGAGTTGTTAGCTATGTTGGAGTGGCCTGAGAAGGCGTTTCTAATGGGCGAGACGTCTTGGAACTCAACAGACCTCGTCTGAAGTGCGTGGTTTTTTCCTACATCAGCACCTACGTTTTTGTAACAATCTTCTTGAAAATGGGGTTAGTAGCTCGCAATTTTCATGGACATGTATACTGAAAATGGAGTTACTGCTAGAATATATTTTTTAATTGAATAATTAAAGTAAATTGTTGAACTAGTTAATAATGCAAGCACACTACCAACAACTGGGATGGATTGCTATGAGGATAGTGGAAATTATCAGACTCACAGAAAATAAAAACAACTATATTTTGCTATCAGAAAAGGACTGAAAGGTCAAAATGCATATAATTAAACATTCGTATTTATAAAAATTAGTTTTAATGTTATCCTCGTTTTAACTATTTACTATCATACTGCTATAGGGTATTCACGATTAAGTGTGCACTTTTTAAAGCCCTCTCATGTCGAATGATTGTCAATAAATATACTTTATTTTATCTTTAGACGTTAACTTCCGAGTGCTGTGGAAAATACACACTGTATTTATTACTTACATGGCAACAGTTATTTAAAAATGAGGTTAAAGTACTTATATAGCTGAAAATGAAAAGTAACTAGGACCTCAAAAGTGCTCATTTTACCGTGAACAACCTGTAAACACATAGGCTCACGGGTATAAACAAAAAAATAACATTTATTAAGGTGTGATTTTAATAACTCACTTCACATATAGATTTTTGCTCTCGTTGTGCGAAATAGAATGATAAGCAGCTGCAAAAAATTTCAATGAAAAATGAAATTTCCTTCATTGCTTGGCAGCAATCGACAAAAAGTTTGTGCCCGGCAAATAATGAAAGTTTTTTCTCTCATCGACATGGAGGCGTTCAAATTTCTTTTGTTCGANAAAAAGTTTGTGCCCGGCAAATAATGAAAGTTTTTTCTCTCATCGACATGGAGGCGTTCAAATTTCTTTTGTTCGAAGCTGTAGATGCAAGCTATCAGTTTCATTATTCTTATGTTCATATGGAAGGAATAATGTCTGACGGATGAGAGCTTGCCGACACTTCATTTCACCACGCGCTCATAGCTAGCAGATTGAGTTTGCCGGAACCGAACGCACTTTCAGGAAATACGTTGGCATTATCTGCTGACGTCCCAGAAGCATGCGACGTGTTTATTTCCACCCCGTTTTTTATGTAGTCACGCCCTGGAGATTTGGAAAAAAAGGGCCTTCCAAACCCACGTGTTTAATTGAAGGTTCTCTCGAGCATTCCGCATCACGAGAAAACGTATTTGCATTATTCCCGACGCCATACTGATCAAACTTCTACTGTTGAATATACTGTGCTTGCTTGTGTATATTTGCACTATTTGCATCACCGCCTTAAGAAAACGTNAAAAAGTTTGTGCCCGGCAAATAATGAAAGTTTTTTCTCTCATCGACATGGAGGCGTTCAAATTTCTTTTGTTCGCAGCTGTAGATGCAAGCTATCAGTTTCATTATTCTTATGTTCATATGGAAGGAATAATGTCTGACGGATGAGAGCTTGCCGACACTTCATTTCACCACGCGCTCATAGCTAGCAGATTGAGTTTGCCGGAACCGAACGCACTTTCAGGAAATACATTGGCATTATCTGCTGACGTCCCAGAAGCATGCGACGTGTTTATTTCCACCCCGTTTTTTATGTAGTCACGCCCTGGAGATTTGGAAAAAAAGGGCCTTCCAAACCCGCGTGTTTAATTTAAGGTTCTCTCGAGCATTCCGCATCACGAGAAAACGTATTTGCATTATTCCCGACGCCATACTGACCAAACTTCTACTGTTGAATATACTGTGCTTGCTTGTGTATATTTGCACTATTTGCATCACCGCCTTAAGAAAACGTCACACTGATGAAGACATACTGGTGAAAGAGGCATGTAGAAATAAAACCAGGACGAAAAATTTACAAAACTCTTTGAAATGACGTAGCATTGAACAATGTCAGGATGATTTTAGGGATGGTTTTATGTCTCTTGAAGGACGGGCTGTCCAGACAAATCAGAGTGAAATGAGTCTTCTGACGATATATTTACATAATATTATTTTCTTTTAATTTGTATTTTTAAGCAATGTAATTATGCTATACACGTTTAGTATTATGTAAAGGGCAAATATGAATAGATGTTTCTTGAATTAAAAATTATAATGAGTTTTATTTTACCACCTTACATATATCGGTGATCAACAAAAAAACCCTGGACTTGTTAGATATCGACGTTTTAATTTTTTTGCTTGCTAACCTCATTACTAAAGAAAGTTTGTGATCCCATTATTTTAAACTCTATCATAATTTGTGTTCATACCCCTCATACAATATATCTGCATTACATCTAAGAGATTGTTGCTATTTTCAAAAGAGTCTCTCCTTCATTTAGTGTCCTAAATATAACCAGATATTATTTTTTGCTTGGAGGAACGAGAGATCCAGTTATAAACAATTCACTGTTACTTACAACTTTTCTGAAGCCCACTGAAATTATAATTTCAGGCTGTTACTCAGTCTAATACAAACACAGTTTAACTAAGTACAGGGATTTACAGTAAAGAGACAACACGCTGCATTTATGAGCGCTAAGTTTAATAGAATTTTGAATGATAACTATTTCTTACTAGGCATTAGCAAAAAACACGTATTTTCTCTCTTTAGTCATTCATATTCATTATAAATGAAATATTAAAATTTATAAATAAATAATAAGTAAAATGTTAATTTAATTAACAGAAATAGACAATGTTTGTGATATAATACGACATTTTTAGTAAACAGCCAAACACGTCATACATGGTGTGATTTTGCAAAGGTACGATTCAAAAAGTGTGAAGATATCACGAATAGATTATAATTATGCATTTCTCGTACTAGGAAGACCAAGTTTCTCAGAAATGTCTCTCAAGTGTATGCGAAATCGCAAGTTGCAGAGAATGGCATACAGAATGCGTCATAATTGAATATGGAGTATCCAAGTCTCCCGCATTTGAGGCATAGACTAAATATGAGTTTGGCCGCTTATTCGTCTTCTGCGCATGTACCGAACATTGATCTACCCCAAAGGAACACAACTGTCAAAGTTACATGGTCAAAAGTGGTGAACGTAATTGTTTATGTCTTATTTTTCAAAAGGCAAACACTTTTATATGAAGAAAATAGTTTCACCAATTTGATTTTAATCTAACTGCATTCCAAATAGGTTAAGCGAAGTATGCAACCATCTCAAACACTGGTTTACTAAACAGTTTTCTAACCTCAAATCAATCCACATGGTTTTTGCTAGTTGTATTGGTAGAAAAGTAGTTCAATGTTGGGACACGGATATTGGTTGTACGCTACCAGCGAGATCAGCCTACCTCATCTGTAGTCTATGGTTTCGGGCATCGAAGAGGTGGGGGGAGGGGTGAGTGATAAAGGAGACGCTGTCACGCGCACCAAGTGCGTCGTCATTGCTATGCGCACGGCTGTGAACTTGCACGCAGTGCGTTGTCGTGCTGCGTGTATTTGTGAGACTTCCAGCGGTGACACTATCACGTTGTTGGTGGAAAGTCTGTGGCAAGGTTCACTGCAGGGCACTTGAGTATTTCCGACACGTATATTCTTATGGGCAACTGAACTAGAAATACCTGTTTAATAACGCGCAGCATCCCTTTTCACCTTTATGATGACGGTGATGCGGCGTGTCATCAAGTCCAGAAGGCACCAGAAGTGATTGAGAACCATACTGATCTATGACCTATGTACAGCCTCCCTCAGTGCACGAAGATCAGTCGGAGCGGGATACATTGCGCTGCNCAGCATCCCTTTTCACCTTTATGATGACGGTGATGCGGCGTGTCATCAAGTCCAGAAGGCACCAGAAGTGATTGAGAACCATACTGATCTATGACCTATGTACAGCCTCCCTCAGTGCACGAAGATCAGTCGGAGCGGGATACATTGCGCTGCACATCCCTCTCGACGGCATCCCAAGTGTGTTCGATAGGATTGAGGTAGGGTGACCTCGGGGGCCAGGCAAGCAAGCATCAAGTCCGTGGAGTGTTCAACCAACCACTCGGTTACAATTGGGAGCGGTGGGCCGGTGCATTATCTTGTCGTAGGTACAGGCCTCATGCAGGATGCTCTAGGCGCATAAATGGGTGCACGTATTCTACCAGCAGGTCCTTGTATCGTTCGCCAATGGGGGACGATGGCACATGCACAAGGTGACCCATTTCATCCCACGTAAACGATGCCAATAAGAGGATACCACCACAGCCACCGTCCTGAACAGTACCCTACTGATACGAGGGATCCATTGCTCCATGTGATTGGCGACGCACTCGTACCCTGCCATCGGCGTGTACAAGCGTGTACCTCGACTCATACGTTCAGGCGACCTTTTCCATGCGTCGAGGGTCCAATTGCGATGAGTCATGTGACGTGCGGTGAGCAGAGATACCTTAGCGGAGCGACGGCATCTGTACCACATAGCAAGGAGATGGTTTTGGATAGTATGGCTGCTCACAGGTCGTTGTGGTCCAGCATTCAATTGACTGGTGATCTGCTGCACTGTGGCCTGTCGATCCGCTGTTACTAACCGAGCAGGCCGAACGTTGTACACCACGGCAGTTGTCCCTGCCGTTTTACCCGGAGTCATGAACTGACAGCATNTAACCGAGCAGGCCGAACGTTGTACACCACGGCAGTTGTCCCTGCCGTTTTACCCGGAGTCATGAACTGACAGCACACTCTTGACATGGTAGCTCGCGGAAATCCCAGTGCCCGTGATACTTAGGAGATGGAATGACCCATACGTCTGGTTCTAACGATCTGGAAAAGATAAGATGCACTGAGATCTGGTTTCTTCCCCTTTCTGTCCTCAAATGTTATTCAGACGGTGAGTATGAGGTCTGACGTCATCCCGGTCGTACGTGGCNTTTCTTCCCCTTTCTGTCCTCAAATGTTATTCAGACGGTGAGTATGAGGTCTGACGTCATCCCGGTCGTACGTGGCTGGGTACTATTCCGTTCCACGGGGCGACCACGGCGACATTTCGCCAACACGGCAGGTGTCTCTAATTGAACTGCTTATGAATGTATTTTGAGATACAGCGCTTTGAAAGCAGTTTTTAGCTATGTTAGAGTGCTCTGGAATGGGTTTTCTAATGTGCATGACGTCTTGAAAGCACATTGGGCGCACATTTAATGTGTAGTTTCATTAAGAATGTGTATTTCAAACACTCTGCAAAGCAGTTCAAGAAATAGGTAGGTGGGCCTCTTACACAGACATATTTCCTGCACAAAATGCATACATCAGATAATATTCCTTCATTTCTCTTAAAACAGTAATAACAGTCGAACTGTTACGAAAATAACACTTTGCTTGCACTAAATGTAAGGTTAACGTATTTACTTTCGACTGTTCCTTGATTAATTTCCTACCATAATGAACATCATAGGCTTACAAATAATCTAGTTATATGTACATGTTTCATCAGTGGAAAACCCGATTTTTTACCTTCGTCGTATTGGTGTGCTTACGATAGGAATACCATTAAAGAATTTTATTTTACAAAGAATGTGTTTAGGTACCATTGATTACTTATCACCCAATTCCTGAAAATCATTTCGTGCCTAATTTTTTAATTTTCATAGTTAACTGACAACCGTCACAGCCTAGGGTTGTTTTCCATGAAGCTTAATGATTTTTCCGCATGTAGCTTCATAATGGAATAGGTTAGATTACATTAGGTTTTTGTTAATACTGTGACGACGTTAAGGCAATTAGTCTTATCTTTAACTTGACCAAATTGTGTCTATGTTAGAAATCCCATTCAAATTTGTTATATAGGTATCGTTACTAGGCGAAATAAAATTAACATANAAATTGTGTCTATGTTAGAAATCCCATTCAAATTTGTTATATAGGTATCGTTACTAGGCGAAATAAAATTAACATGATTTTGGAAAGGTGATTCAACTGAAAAAACAAACATACAAAATGGTTGTAAAAAAAACATGTGGTTTAGGGAGCGCTTGTGGCCAGTACAACAGGCTGGAAAGGCAGAAGTCTGCGCGTTAAGAGGTAGATCAGTGTGCCACGGTGCGAAGAATATCACCACCCGGACTCATTTGAACGAGGTCTTATCGTCGAACTGCACGAAGCCGGATGGTCGGCTCGCCGTATAGTCATTCATATTGGCATTGCAGTGACCACTGTTATACGACGTGTGCAGGAGTGTGTATTACAGGTCGTACGTCACGTAGAGCAGGCACTCGTCCGGCCAGACGCACTACAGAAAGAGAAGATCGTCGTGTCCGCCGACGTGCAGCAGGCGGAATGTGGAACTATGTCAAGAGAGATCCTGCAGTCTGTGGGTCCTGCGCTGCATTTGCCGGTCTCAACAAGAACCATTCGTCACCGTTCGAATTAGACTCGCCTGCAGGCACGGCACCCACAGCACAGTTTGCCTTTGATCGCAAGTCATCGTGCGGCACGCCATCAATGGCGCCAGGAACGTCAACATTGAACAGAGGAATGGCGACGCACTGTGTTCTTCAATGAGCCCCGTTTCTATCTTAATGCAGATGATGATCGCAGCAGGGTTTGGAACCGCAGTGGGAAATCAACGGTCCTTCACTGATTCGTGAACGCCATACGTCCCGGACACCACTTGTTATGGCATGGGTTGCCATCAGTCATGAATGACTCCCGGCCACGTTGCGTTGTTGTCGAAGGCACGGCAATCCCATCTTACATGCAAAGAAAAATGTGTTTCTGAAACAAGTTTGAGAAAGTTATCCTACAATTGTCTGGCAATTTCCCCAATATTTTTTACAGTGCAGTTATCCTCTTGTACGCTGGCGTCCTGAGAATCTGAACAGCAGCGAAGGAAGTCTATTTTGCGTAGGTTGCTCATAGTCCTCTCTGCGCAACATACCCATCCGCTATTCCGACTGAACGCCAGTCTAGGCGTGCGTGTCTATTGGGATCGCGAAAAACACGAAGGACAAGGAGGAGAGGAGGTGAACTCGGCTTTGATGTTCTCCGTTACACACATACTTGTTAAAAGTTAACACCAGGCTTGCACTTTAAAAATTGAAGATTCGTTTCTTTTAACCATTTTTTCGTCAGGGAAAACGAGGGGTTTCAGCGTCTTAATATACTACGCCACTGAAGAGTAGTAAGTCATTGTTCATGTTACTACAAGTCTCACAGTTTCACTTGATGATACAGGTTGTTCACGTTTAATCAAGCACTTTTGGAAGTCCTGCTAAATATATATTTTCTCCTTTTTTGCATCCTTCCGCCATACGTTAAATTAGCATTGCAATTGGCCTAACGACTTTATTCATGCGCCATGCAAGTGAAAACGTTAAATTTTTGGGAGCACAAATGTGTTGTTATTATGCCATTTCGTCGTATTATGTGTGTAAAGCAAAATAATAAACTTAAGGTGGTTTGCCATAAATGTAAACATCTCACTTGCAACACAAGGTCAAGATTTGGAGTTATTTTTCTAAATTTCATTTTTGTTGATTTCAAAACTGCTTACCTAACCACGAACAACCCGNGTCAAGATTTGGAGTTATTTTTCTAAATTTCATTTTTGTTGATTTCAAAACTGCTTACCTAACCACGAACAACCCGCAAAGACATGGACGCTTTGTTAGACTCCCGGGAAACGTGAATATTCACAAACGGCGGGATAATACACACTCAGCAGAATGCTACTTTAAAAAACGGTTCCGTTAACCTTCTGCCTGCCTGCAGCTATATCACGCGTACGAGGTCTCGTAGCGCTTAAGCTTCAAGGTCGACACTTTTTCATGCGCCACTTGCCTCGTCGCTAGGTCCACCTGTTGTTATTTGCCGAAAGATTCGCGCGAAGGCTAGACTTTCATATTCTATGTGCACACTTGCAGTTTTCCTTTGGCTATCGGCCGCTCGTGTCTGTGCGAAGATGCCGTTGCCATGAGCGAGGCTAATCAGAATTAAGTTCCTTCGACGCTGACTATCCGTGATTCGCGGGCACACAGATAGACGCGTAGCGATTCAAAAGGTATAATTACGAAAGGGATTTCTGAGCTACGGTGTTTTGGGACATAACTTGTCCTGAAATCTTTTCGCGAAATACGGGCGGCCCTTCTCAATGCGTTCAATTGGCGCGCTGTCTTTCCGTCAGCGACTCGTCTGAGCGTGTCTGTAAATTGTGCCCCTATATTTTTATGGCGTGCTAATACAGGTAAAATTATAACCTGTCTCCAAAGGTGACTATGAATTTACCGTTTCGAAAATTTGGCAACTAAAACTGATTCTTAAAACTAACTTTCTAGTCATTTTCACGACCAAAAATATAATCCTTGAAGTTCAGATGAGAACTATAAACTCGTATTTGGACACGGAACGTTTCTTATATGTTTTTCGTGTTTGGACACCACTTTAAAATACACAATCACGAATTTTCTACCGAACCTCTGCAACGCACTTAACGAGCCAGCAAGACGGAGCACTTTGCTAAAAATATTATCCTCTTTTTACGGAAATCATCACGTTTGAGCGCATGCAACCATAGGCTAAATATGATATTTACCGATTATTCGTCTTCTGCGCATGTACCCAACATTGACCTACCTCAAAACAACACAACTGTCAAAGTCACGTGGTTCAAAAGTGCTGAACGTGTTTTTTTTTATCTTAGTGTTCAAAAGACAAGCAAATTTGTATGAATAAAATAATTTTACCTACTTTAATTTAATTACCCTGCATTACAAATTGTTTTGAGGAAGTATACAAACATCTCAAGGCACTTGTTTACTAAACAGTGTTATAACATCAAATCCAATCCACGTAATTTTTTTTTTTAAGCTGTGCATGGTAAGCTGAGCACTTTTGAAAGCCCTGCCTAAAATCTACGTGTATGTACGTTTTGTATTCTTCCGCGTTATGTTAAATTAACGTTGTCATGGACCTCATTATTTTATTCATGCGTCGGTCAAGTGGAATTGTGAAATTATTATAAAAATAAATATTCTACAAATCTGCTAATTTTTAAACTTATATGGATTAAAAAATAACAGAAAGTGGAAGAATTAACGTAGGCCTTAAATCGTTAACACTTTTAATTCGACGATAAGACATAGAACTACTTTCCCTCCATCGTTACTAACTTTACTCGGCCCATGACTTTCATTGCGCCCGTTAAAATACAAGAAGGTAGGAGCAGTGACTTTTTTCCATAGGGTGATTTTAAATGAGCTCACTTTATCGTGAACAGCCTTCAGTCGTGTTGGCAGGAAGGCAGATCAATGTTGGGACATAGAGACTGGTTCTCCACAGCCCGCAAGATCGCTCTACTCCATATTCACACTCTATGCATGAAGCACCAGCAAGGGCGTTGGGTGTGATTAAATATTCATCGCGCACAGTTGCCAACTGCAGATCGTGTTCCTCCGTATTCCCGACACACGGACGGGGGGAAAGTTCAGCTTCTGAGGCGCCGGTGGCCGCAAATCCGACGATAATGCCGATCGTGCCTGCCGCCTTATCCCCGGGGCTCAGATCGTACCCTGTGCGCGGTGACAACCGTGTTTATGAAATTGCACGACTGCCGACTATAGTCCTTCGCGCCCCCCCCCCCTCCACACGCTGCCAAAATCCCGGAATCGCTTTCCACTCCGTGGACCCCAGAACTACATACATACAGTGCCACAGCGAGTTTCGTGTTTCACACCCAGCTCTTCGCTTGACCCTATGTCCACACTCGAGGTAGAATCACAGGGGTGGCATGGATGTCGTGGCGTCTGGTGAACTGTTGCAAGGTAAGCTGGCGTTAGCTGTGTGCTGTACCCTGTTGCTTGCTAGTTTACACGTCCGCCACTAGAGCGTAGCTCGGCAGCCGACACCACAGGACGTGTGTAATGGGCCCTCACTTCTCAGTTGTGAGTGGTCGGAAATGCGTTCAGTTTCCCTAGGCTGCACGGTAGTTACTGACTTCTGCTGCGTTCACTGCGTATGTACAGCACTGAGCAAGCACCAGCTTACCTTGCAACACTTCACCACACGCCACAGCATAGGTGTATAATCACCCCCTTACCACTGCAAAAAAAGTCTGTCAAGGCTTGATAAAAAATCCTGCAACAATGAAATAGGCTATTCGCGATTTCTTCACAATTTTTAAATTGAATCTTTGAAAAATCACCCAATAAGTGACGTGCTTGATTTTATTCCTAAATATAACTTGTACCACAAGCGTTTTATACTTGTATTAACTTACAAGTACCTTATTTTTGGTTAAATATAATTTTTACTTTTTTTATCTTTAAATTATAATATTGCTTTTATAATTAATTAGAGAAAGAGGTTTTATTGTAACACCTAGCATGAAATATTTCTGACGCAAAATATTTTTACACTGAGTGCGCACGATTAAAGTGCTCTGTCCCTTTGGTGTAATTTTCTAGACTTGATTTAACTCGATTTAACTTTGAGGCGGAGAAATATCCTGGAAGTGGAGCTTTAGCAGGGCTGTAGGCTACTATACAAGATAATGCAACTCGCAGTAGAAAATATCACCGTAAAAATTATTCTCCGGAAATTTTTTCGAACTCTAATGAAAGTTCTGAAACTACAACGACATGAAAAAAAATTACCACATAGCAGGCTGCAAAGACGTACATTTTAATATTCATTGCTATGCAAAGTAGGGGATTTAAGTATGCATGTGTCGCTTACCTGAAAGAATGTGGGAAAGCGAGCATGGATGTACGTGAATATCATTCGTGGTTTCTCAATACGCGTTCACTGTGATTTGGAAGTTGGCGAACACTTTCTCAGTGAGTGATGGCTCACTTTCCCAAGAGGGAATAAATAGCCAGCAGCCCCTCGCAGTGATTGTGAGGTCCAGGGTTGATGCAGTGTCACATGTTGTTACGGAACCCTAGAACAGGTTTCTCGGAATTACCACCTGATGTCATAAGATGACTGAGGATCTGCAACTTCAGCTATAATAATTAAAAATAGGCAATGTTTTCTTAATTACGTTATATGCTAGACATCCATCTTTACGAAGCTGTGTGTGCATTCGAAAAAATAATATAGCAAATTAAATTTTTTTTAGTATTTCAGATCTGGAAATTGTAGTTACTGTAGTAAAATAAATCTCACCATCGTTTGAGAACGTAACTATCTGAAGAAATGAGTAATATTTCGACTATTCATCAACTATCGACTGTACCTCAATAGTGGCTCGCGCTGACACAATTGTCTGAGGTCCATTTGTACGTTTAAAAACAGGTACAAAAAATACAAAACTTTTAATGGTGAGGGAGAGATAAAATTTAAATATATATTGCCCTGCAACTTTTTGCCTGTCCGCGACGAACAATACCCATGAAACTTAAAATGCTATGTTCAAAAGCCCCCTCCAACCACCCCAAAAACTCACTGCCTCGATCCGCTACTGTTTTCTCCAAACATAATTATCTAATTTAATTACCATATTAAACTTATACAAGTGGCACCACGATCATTTGAATGGTGACCATGGTGGTTGCAGTGATAACTATATTCATAATTCTGTATAGACAACCGGTCCTCTTTTTTCCACTAAGAGCGCTGCCACTCTTTTTCAAAAACAAAGGTAATTTCTTGTTATCTTTGCAATCAACGTACAGGCTGACGGCCGCAGTATATGAACCTGCAATATTGTCAGGTAAAATCATTTTCTTTTATCCATAAATCATTCAAGAGTAGTTTTGAAGTATTTTTGAAATTTCACCGTACCTTTTTCCGGCAAGACGGCAGAAATAACAAGTACATTTTTCTCGTATATACACGAGTACGTATAATTATGACCTAGTTAATCAATATTATGTGTGTTTAAAATAGTATTGAATATGTTCTAATTAAATTTTTTTCAGTATGCCTCACGGGATATACGTAATACAAAGTGGGAAAATCGTACGGTAAATTATTTTCTTCACAGCTACTCGCGAATTACATGCTTGCGGCATTTATAATGACGAAAGCTTACATGTGTGAACGTACGTATCACTTCCATTTCTCACTCGTACACCAAACTTGACTGATGAAAGCTCCCTTAAGGTTGCTATTTACCTCGAGCTATTTTACTCGTTAGAGAGGCAGAAACTATAATTACGTAATGGCTACATTGGTAAGCCCCTCAACTGCCCCATCACCCTTATGATCTATTCATTCCGAACTGCCACCAGGGATAAACGTCGTCAGCTGAAAAGCCGTAGCCATTGGCTGGCTGATCGGTTCACAGTATGTCTGCGACAGAATATAGTTCCGACGGTATTTTGCAATTTTTAAAGTCAGACGTTATTTTAATTGTTTGGTGCGTCCTTTAATACTATTTGCAACCTGGAGATATTTATAAATATTGTTGATTCTGCTTCGGGGTAAAAGGCATCAAGTATAAAGTGTCTTGAAAGGTGGCAGAAATCGTGGGTTAGGCAAAAGTTTCGCTTTATGTCGATAAAAAAAAAAAAAAAAGAGATAAGCCTTTAGAACGTAGACAGAAAAATTGATGATTTATTTATTAAATGCTTAACGTAAAGAATCCCAACGCATTACAAATACGTAAGTAAAATGAAAGTCTCTCTTATAATTCCAGAGCGAAGACTGCGTGATTCTGACAGCTAACTGTTCACGACGCATCGTGTCGGCAACTGGCAACACAACCAGTATTCCTAAGTGCACGGACGCGCGGTATAATACAAGCTGTCATCTTGGGATGTATAAAGCATAAGCAAAAAAACTCTGTACTACTACGCAGTAATTTGTCGTTCTCTCTAACTACGGGTTTTCAAGCGGCGGCCAAATAGTTTCATTGGTGGAAAGTTTGTATACGATGTTCACGGTTCACTTCTGAAATGGACCTTTGAAAAATGTCACTGCCCTCTTCCGGCGTATATTTAATGGGCACACTGACTGTCAAGAGCCCAGTCAAGTTGGTATAGGCTGTTCACTGTTAACTGAGCACTTTTGATATCTCCCTTTGAAAAATGTCACTGTCCCTACCTGCACGTATTTTAATGGGCATACTGACCAGTAGGCGCGCAGTTAAGTTCGGACGACAGATATAAAGTAGTTCCACGTCTTAACGTTCAATTAATACTGTTAGGCAAGCATTTGTGAATTCTGAAATTTTTCATTTTCCTATGTTCATGCACATAAGCGTAAGAATTAGCAAACGTATAACATATTTGCTTTTATAATAATTTCAGTGTTTCACTTGACCATTGACTTTATCGACGCGAGAATAAAGTAATCAGGTTCATTGCGATGTTAATTTTACTTATAGGGGAAGAATATACAGTGCGCATACAAGTAGATCTAAGTAGCACTATCAAAAGTGCTCATTTTACTGTGAACAGTCTATACTGATGGAGAGAAATTAGTTCTATAACTTAACGTTGAATAAAAAGTGAAAGGTAAACATAAGCGAATACTTAGATAATTTTTTATTTCTGTTTTTATGCATATAAGTTTAAGAACTAGCAAGTTTGTCAAATATGCAGTTTTCTAATAGTTTCACGTGACCACGCATGAATAAAGTGATCAGGCCCACGCCAATGTTAATATTACATGTAGTGGAAAATTAGTCAAACTGCATGTCTTTCAAAAGCGTTCTGTCAATAGAAAAGTTCATTGCAAGGTGCCGCCCCGTACAAGTTTCGCATATTTTAAGGTATAGTAGCAAATTTTAAGGTAAAGTAGTGCGAAAATACCGTTTGTGGTATTCGAGCTGCCTTGAAAGTTATATTTTGGACAAATCTGAAGTGCGTGACCCTTTCATTAAGAAAACAGATTACGAACTCGTAAATAATATCCTTTTAATAGTACCTACGTCTATTTTAAAAATACTACAAAACAGTTTGCACGCCATATAGCCGACCACCTTAACTGAAAATATCGATGGAAGTATATTAGCAGTATATACACATTTATTAAAATCAAACTTTTGAAAAATCGTTTGGTTGTTTCCTAAGTATGACATATATCATAAACGTTGTGTACTCCTTTTAAAGTAATATGATCTTATTTTTGGCTGTATTTAAATTTTATTTGTGGGTATTTTATTTATTAATGACAATATTTTATTTTTAATATATACGAATTAAAACAGAGCGAAAACCGGAGCGTTAATGCCTAGTTAGGAAAAGTACTTGCGTAAAATATTGTGTGCACACAATTGTGGTGCGTTGCCCCTTTGGTGTAATTTCCTATATATATTTGGCGAAGCTTTGTTTGCATGAAGCGGGGGGGAGCGCCCGCAAGTAGAACTTGAACAGGGCTCCAGGAAAGTTGGAAGTAACCACGAACGTGTGCGTCGAGCGCACTTCCCTTTTTTTNGAGCAGCGCGCGAGTTCCTCGTTCAGTTCGCATCCTTCGGGAACGTCAAATATTGACTGCGGTGTAATCACGTCAGGCAGGTTACAGCAATTATCAGGGCCGGGGGACAAACACAGTTGTGTGCTGACATTAGCAGGTTTGCGGCAGGAAGGTGGCGGGATGGGCGGGAACGATTTTCATATATGGAACACCGGGGGATTGAGGGATGGGAGAGAGAGAGAGAGAGAGAGAGAGAGAGAGAGAGAGAGTAAACTCTTCTTGGCTACCTGTTGAGCTCAAGAGACCAGCACGCCGTGACGTGCGGCGTAACTATATGTACTGATGAACTCGACAAATTTATTATGTGAAATGTTAAGATCTAAGGGGAATTCAAAATCTCTTTTTAACTTACGTACGCTCTCTGTTGGCAGGCATTCAAAGAAAAACGTAACTTTACGAAGCGACATTATTATATTGTTTGGTTTATGTAGGCATCGTGCAAAGCATGGTGCAACTTTAAAATGTTGGACAAAGCAAACAGAATTTCGTATATTTATGTCTTTACCTGAATAGTTTTAGTTAAAATAATAATATTATTATTTAATCGGGCATTCTAAATGGCTCAGAGTTCAGCCCTACGTACGTACGTAGAAGATGAAAGTTAAGCTACTCTGCCTCTTTTTTCGACGTACGTGCGTACATATGCTGCGTATGGATGTAGATGCAGGCATGTATTAATGCAGTGTTCTGCTTTTATTCATACGTACGTACTTACGCTAATTAGAGGTTGTGAATCCATCTTAAGTAGCGAGGATATATTCTCTGTACATTCGTGACTTGTGCGCTTACAAGTATCTCAGCAAATAAATATCCAGGGAATACAACATTTTGCCAGAAAATTAAAAAAGAAACCATTATCTAAGCTCGTTTAGCTATGAGTAGTTAGAAATGGACAGTTCAGAAACAGAGGTGCTGGGTGCGGGACACAGGGACACACGGTGGCCATCTTGGAAGAAGTCGTTTCCCCCTTTTTCCCCTTTAACCCCTCGAAATTACCATTTTTTACGTCTAAAACGGCAAAATAACCCTCAAAATTTCCCGAATTTCCCTCAACATTTTTCAAAATTTTCTAAAATTTCCCTAAATTCTTTAAAACAAATGTTTTCGCACAATTTTCGTCTATGAATCCACAATACGAATGAGTGACTCCTTTTTGGGAAATGAGAGATTGAGGATTTGAGGGATTAGCCTAACATGCTACACGAGGCTCTCATCTCGGAATGGCTACAAAGGGATCTCGAACTGGTCCCGTCACTGCTAGCCAAAACCATCCATCTTGGCTTAAGAATGTTTGCATTCATTGCCCTCTGTTATGCAACTTCTCACATCGTATAAGCATAGTTGGCTCTAATTTCCGATTCGTTTAAGATATAGTCACCAAATTCATAACATACACACCACCCCCGACAACAAAAATTAACACAGCGTCATTTATGCCTTATGCGTACTTATAAGCATAGTTGACAATAATTTCCGAACCGTTTAAGACACAGGCGTCAAATTCGTCACATATGTATCGTGCCCAACAAGGAAAATTATCGCAGGGTCATTTATGTCCTATACATACTTTTAAGAATAGTTGGTCGTAATTTCCGAACCATTTAAAACACAGACGCCAAATTCTTAACATAGGCATCATTCTTGACAACGAAAATGATCACAGTAATGTATGCCCTTTACATACTTATAAGCTTAGTTGACCGTAATTGCGAACCTGTGTAAGATACTGTCGTCAAATTCATAACAAAGACATCACTCCCGACATATCGAAAGGGGCACATTTCTGATTGGCTACGCGAAGCTCTCGAAAGCATCCCGTCACTGACAAACGAGCACCAGCCATCTTGGCAGAAGAATGTTCGTGTTCATTGCCCCCATCATACAATTTTGACGAGTCGAGTGGCTTATTATAAAGGATGCTGCTGCACGCAACGATAAAGGTGTCTAACATGTTATGAACACGAAGAAAAAAGGAGCCTAACATGTTATGCGAGGCTCTCGAAAGAGACTCATCACTGACGAAGATAGCGGCTTTTCATAAACGATGTTGCCACACATGCCGATAAAGTGGCCTAACATGTTACACGATGCTCCTGTCTCTGATTGGTTATGCAAGGTTCTCGAAAGGGCCCTCCCTTCCTGTCCCTGCCACAACATCCCCGACTAGGAGGCCTCCTACTTCACACACACACCACTTATCTACACCTCGCAGCACTGCCCTCGTACTTACCGTTCACATATCATGACCATGTGGCCAGCTTTCGGGCTTGAGATCGGGCAGTACACTGTGCTTGTGATGTTACCAGCGTTTCCTTGGAAACATCAGTATCGTCGCAAGTATAGTGTACAGGCGGCTTACAATGCCAAAAATTAAAGTCAACCCACCTAAAAAAAAAAAAAAACCTGACAACAGAACGCACAGATAGGTTAAAGCAAAGGGAAGAGTACAGAAAAAAATAGCGAAGAAGAAAGAAGAGAGGAATAGCACAGTAACTGATGAATAAAAGCAAGTACGATACAACTACTTGTCCTTACAGTGCTAGGTATGTCAATTCACATTTTGCAACCCTCCCTTTGCGTTAGTTTGTAGACGAATTATTGTATAATGTGAAATGGTATACACATCGATAACACTCCTGACAAGATAAGAATATCTCTTGCATGGCCTACAGGATGTCACCATTCGCCAACACAGTGCTATGGATAAAAACAATACATACTTGTCACATGTCTGACAAGATAAGGATATTTCTTGCATCGGCTACAGCATGCAACCAGTCAGCATACCTGAAAAGATGAATATGACTCTTGCACGTGCTACAGTATGCTTGAAACAACTATCAAAATCAGCAGCATACCTGACAAGACGAATATGACTCTTGCATGTGCTACAGTATACTGCTGGAAAAAAACAAATACAAGACATACTGGTAACCCATCTCACAAGATAAGAATGTATCTTGTACGAGCTACAGCATGCTGCCAGCCAGAATACCTGGCAAGAAGAATATGGCTCTTACATGTGCTACAGTACACTACAATATACACAGCAGGACATGCTGGTAACATAACTAAAGATAATGTATCTTACACGAGCTACAGCATGCTACCAGCCAGCATACTTGGCAAGAAGAATATGAATATCGCATGTGCTGCAGTATGTAAAACAGGAAATATGGCTACCAAACCTCAACAATATACCTGACAAGATGGCTCTTGCATGTGCTCCAGTATACCGCTGCAAAAACCATATCACACATGTTGTGGGAGAGGGAAATGGAAGCGCTTCATCTTCGACAAACCTGGGGCGAAGAACTGCCCCATTCACTCTCCCGGGGACAGAAACATATATGATGATATGTACTTGCCCCAGAGGTGTTTCATTAGGTATGGTAACCATAGGGGACAGTATGTATGGCATTTTTCAGGATCTTCCGCTTGTCGTTCATCCACGAAAGAGCTAACTTGTTGTTACATTACGTATATAAATCGTAGTGGTCGACCTAATGCTACTTACTGGCCTGTACTCTCATGACTTGCTGGGACATTAGGATACGTCTATAATCGTCAATAGTGATGATTTTCCTTACAACACTCTTCTGTACCCCTTTCGCTTGCTTCACTACCTTATTGTGACATCGATATGTGCACAGCTTCGCCCTCAGCCAGACCAACTCGACCATATCATTACCACTATGGACAACGCAGTGGCCAACCGCCTGCACTTAATGACCGAGACCAACGGCGTGTGCGCAGAATGGTCAGTGTTAACAGACAAGCAACACTGCGTGAAATAACCACAGGAATCAATGTGGGACGTACGACGGACATGTCCATTAGGACAGTGCGAAGATCGACTCGAGTGCATTTACTAACAGCACGACATCGCCTGCAGTGCCCCTCCTGGGCTCGTGACCATATCGGTTTCACCCTAGACGACTAGAAAACCTTGGCTTTGTGAGATGAGTCCCAATTTCAATTTGTAAGAGGTGATGGTAGGGTTCAAGTGTGGCGCAGACCCCACGAATCCATGGACCCAAGTTGTCAACAAGGAACTGTGCAAGCTGGTGGTGGCTCCATAATGGTGTGGGCTGTTTTTACATGGAATGGACTGGGTCCTCTGGTCCAACTGAACCGATCATTGACTGGAAAGGGTTATGTTCAGCTACTTGGAGACCACTTGCAGCCATTCATGGACTTCATGTACCCAAACAACTACTCGTAGTTCGCTGCCAACTTAACTGTAAGTATTACGGTCATTGCTTACGTTAAAATATATGCAGTTAGAGGTAGTGATTTGTTTTCGTAGGTTGATTTTTCAAAGAGTGCTCACTGTATCGTGAACCACCTATAGAAAATNTTAGAGGTAGTGATTTGTTTTCGTAGGTTGATTTTTCAAAGAGTGCTCACTGTATCGTGAACCACCTATAGAAAATAAATGTAACCTATCTCAGACGGTTAATATAAGGGACAATAAACACTTTGGTTGTTAGAGCCATGTAAATATTTTTTTAGGTAGATAGTATCTGCAATAAAACTGTATGTTGTGGTAATCTCTCTGATTGTATCTTTAACTGTGAGTATAGTTCCTNGTAGATAGTATCTGCAATAAAACTGTATGTTGTGGTAATCTCTCTGATTGTATCTTTAACTGTGAGTATAGTTCCTACTATCAGAGCATTCTGTTATTCCCACAGAACAGACATTTTTTTCAACAGAACAAAGTCAGCAATATTTGTACTGTTCTCGCCAAAAAAACAGTATTGTAATAATCTTACACAACTTTCTGTGGCTGTTACAGAAGTTAGGTTGCTGCTTCCCTGAAGCCCGTTTGTATAACTTTTGGGTTGTTACATCTCTGCTGATTTTTTCAGTGTGTACTTCCACAAATTAATCAATCACTGTGAAGTCAAGAAAGTAAAATTTTATGGTCGCGGCAATATTTCAGACATATTATTTTTCGGACCAAAGATACCCGTATATTTTTCAAAATATTTTATGAAGTTTCGAAATAGTTTTACCCCTTCTGTGTCTTCTATTTGCTTGGGTTTTCGGCAAGGTTGATTAAGCGGAAATCATCAAAGCGTTAAAGTGTTTTGATTATATTCATGCTTACTCTTTTCCAGAGATAAATTATTATACTTTTGATTTTAAAAATAAGTATTTTCCAGACGCGTACAATTTTGATAATTATTTTGCATACTTGTATTAATTTTAATTGTTATATTAATTATCGCGAAACCAATCAATTAAGAAATAATAGTAATATTTAACTTTTATAGGAAACGCACATTGCCATTGTATTATAAAAAAGTAAATAACATTATACATGCTTTATAATGGGATTTAAATATAAATATATACATCACATTTCTCTGAAACCAGACTAAATGTGAATTGAGTACTGTTGAAAGTAACTATTGCAAAGAGTAATATGATAAGTATTCCAATGTGCGTGGCAATATAAAGCTTCCATAATTTCACGCACTTAGCAAAAAATATATATTGCAGACATTTTTGTTAAAGAAAATAAAATAAACAATTGTTAAAAAAAAAAAAAATACGTTCCGTATGAAGAGAACTGACTTCATCAATAAGACAAAAATACAAAAATTTTATATTAAGAAACCATTGTACGTAATAAAAGGAAGACAAATTCCAAATTCTTTCATCAATGAAAGGTGATTAGCACAAAAATGTTAAATATTGATTCAGGAAACGATGAAGNCAAAAATACAAAAATTTTATATTAAGAAACCATTGTACGTAATAAAAGGACGACAAATTCCAAATTCTTTCATCAATGAAAGGTGATTAGCACAAAAATGTTAAATATTGATTCAGGAAACGATGAAGGTTTACAGTAGCTTTTGCATAATTTCGCCAATGTAGAAGAGTTTTTTTTTAGGTTTACTGAAAACAATATTTCCATTCCCAGAAGCCAAGACCTGCTGCCTGATTTTTTTTCTACCTTGTAAATTCCTGCCATTCCTGCCGCAAGTCCTATAAGAGGGAGTTCTGTTTGCTCTACGAATGATGAAGACTAAAAATGAGGAAACCTTACGTCATCAAGCAACGTTCCACAATTTAGTGTTGAAATTATGAAGAAATAATTATAATGGCTAGCTGACATTGATTTTAGCGTTCAGAACCATTTTCGTTTCTGGTAGAAATAATTTACTATCTTGCCATGTCATGTCGTTATTAGTAACGATGATTCTCTTTTATCAATCCTTTTGCATTGATATTTGGCAAAAACTACATCACAATATTAATATTATTTACTCACGCCTTCTTATTCGTGACCAGCACAATAAATACAGTTAGACAAATGTAATTTAATTTTAGATACTTATCTTTGAGAAAAGAATATCTTATTAGTTCCTGGTGTCACATTTATAATACACATAATTACACATGTACATCTCATACGTTAAATAAATGTTTATATAATTATATACCTCCGCTCAACGTACTACACTTCTTACATTACATCATACCTTTGAAACACCATACAAAATTACTGTTTAAAGTGCTGTCTGGAAAACCATAATGTGAAATATTTAATGGGGTGGTATGCTCTTTCAAAACACCAGTCTCACGCCTAACGTCGCTTAGAAACCAAAGACGTTTTAGGTTAGAATAATTACCTAACATTTTACATCAGGTTAAATACGCGAAGTAGCCTTCTTAAAGTCTGTGTTAACGCACGTTAATCAGTCAAAAAAAAAAGTCCACGCCTAATAATTTTTTTAAGCGGCTAAGCAATTTAGTAACAAGTACGTTTGAAATTAATTGGGTATATAAATAAAACATTAAAGAATATATTAAGTATTTATACAGCAAAATATTAATAATGCCATTACTGAACGTAACGAGTGTCCAAGTTCCTTCAGTACGTAAGGAAATGCTTAAGGAGAAGTGTCGCATACTGAATTAGACCTTACATTGCAATGTATATGTGATAACTTCATTAAACACGTGGAACTGTATTATAGTTCATAATACATTAATATGCACACAAAAGTTAGCGTTGTTTATAACCAGCAGCAGAGAAAGTCAGCGGCTTAATTTTAAACTGCGTGGTTATACATCATTATTTCCGGGATCTCCTGCTAATAATGATATATGAACCACATGATTACAGTCTCCGTTATCATAAGTAATTAACCATTCCGGAACTGGATCCCATACCACCTGCCCGTACTCCATAATACATGAGCTTGGTTTTTGGTCTGAGTGATTTAGTAAACAGTAAGCCAATTAGAATATTATCCGCAGGAAATGCATTTTGCTAGTAAACTATCTTCACTCTCATAAAATACTGGATAGCAGGGATGAATTAGCGATGTAAGTGGTAACATCTCAAAAAATTAATATCTTGTACAGTTGCTTATATCATAGCTGGCGTAAAGGATGTTATATTGACTGTATTGAGTTAGAAATAACTAAGATGACGTCTAAAACACTAGTAACGAAGTCGGATAGTAAAGCTTAGGCCTATATAATAGCTATGTATTTTAATTTTATGTCCTTAATATTATCGTAGACTGCGAGTTCAATCTGTCATATTAAATTTATAATAATATCACATTTTTCTTATATGATGCCCTTAATCGCACAGGTGTGGTTAAATAAGGAAATATCACCATATAAGTTTATTTTTTGACGTTAACATGATACTTCGAGTTTGGTAATTAGTGAATGAGTGTGGTGGTATCGAACCAACGTTTCACTAAAGATGAAACGTCAGCTTGAGGTCATACAGCATAGTAGTTGAGTATGAATCTTATGAGCAGGGTGGATCACACTGGAAACATTTAATGATAGCTTGGCTGTCTGCAAGAAGAGAAAGAAAATCTACATTTCCTCGCCCCCAACCAACCCTTTACATCCCCTCTACAACCCCAAATAAAGAAAGAAATCCACTACCAACAAAGGAGTTTAGCGGTTGTTTGAATGTTCTATAACTCAGGGTATAAATTTGAATCTCTATTCCACGAAACGATGTGATCGTATGTTATAACGATGCCTCCATGTTTCCGGCAGGCGAGCTCATTATCCACACGAAAGCGAGTTGACACGCCGAACCTGTACTTTTCAAATAACGGGCTATCGTAACAAACAGCACACCGAGCCAAGCGAAACAAAACAGTCGTTTTAAGACTGAGTATAAAGCCAATTCGCTCAATATAAAACTGATTATTTTATATTACCTCAGCACTTATATGTTACTTGGAGATTGTATCGGCCATTAAATACAATTTTTAATAGTGTTTAATGTTTAGTCGGTGAAGCTTTTCAGTTCAGTGATGTCTCTTCGTTAAGCAAATATTTATTTTTGACTAGCTGTGACCGCGGTTCCGATCGCGTGGACTACAGAATTATTACTAAGGTTTTTTTTTTTTTAATTAAGTTGAATTTTAGTTAGTGTTAATCTTCTATACGCTAAACATATTATAAAACTCAACATCTCGGTGAAATAAACGGGTGAAACACTTATAAGTGTTTCTCGGTTATATATATATATATATATATATATATATATATATATATATATATAAGCTACCACGGAGTTTTTTTTTAGGTCTTTTTATTCTACAGAATTCTTTACTACTTGATATTGTTCCATCTTTAACGTTTTAGACAGTGTATGGCAAGAAAGCGCGCTGGCGACAAACTTTTTTACGACTTCATTCTCTATTATCGTTTGTGAATTTTTGAGATATTTTCTCGCGATAAAAAGTAGCCAATATCACCTTTCAGCCCTCCAAATATTTCTATGCAAGAAATTACGTCGATCTGTTGCTCGGTTGCGACGTTGCATTGTTATTCCGTTTGAGCACTTTTTCATTTTCCAATAAGAATTTCCCCGAGGGAATAAGATATTTTCTCGGGATGAAAAGCAGCCTATGCCACTTCCTGGCCCTCCTACTACACTGAAGAGCCAAAAAAACTGGTACAGGCGTGCGTATGCAAATAACAGAGGTATGGAAACAAATAAGAGTAACGCAATGCGGTCGGCAGCTATATCGGTTACTGCTGCTACAATGGCAGTTTATCAAGATTTAAGTGAGTTTGAACGTGGTGTTATAGTCAGCGCACGAGAGATGGGACATTGCATCTCCGAGGTAGTGATAACATTTGGATGTTCACGTACGACCATTTCACGAGTGTGCCGTGATTATCGGGAGTCCGGTAAAAACATCACATATTCGACATCGCTGTGGCCGGAAAAAGATCGTGTAAGAACGGGACAAACGATGACTGACGAGAATCATTAAACGTGACAGACGTGCAACCCTTACTCAAATTGGCGCAGATTGGATTTGTGGACTGCCCTGCAGGATTCATGGTGTGAATTTCCTCCTGCATGCCTTCAGACATTAGTCGAGTCCATGCCACGTCGTTTGGCGGCACTTCTGCGTGCTCGGGGGCCCTACACGATTTTAGACAGGTGCACCAGTTTTTTTTTTTGGCTCTTCAGTGTATCTCTGTGCAAAAATTCACGTCGATCCGTTGCTCCGTTGCGATGTAGTCCGAAAGCTAACAACTTACATTAAATGCTGATTGTGGTGATAAGTGTGGTGCTGATCGTGGTGCTAAGTGCAGTAATAAGTGCGGTGCTAACTGAGATGCATGCTGTGCTAACTGTGGTGCTGATTGTAGTTGCAGAGAACCAGTGATACAAGTTTTAGTATGTAGCTTCAAAATATCTGGTGGGAAAATTGCTGCGAGACTTGCTAATGCAGTACCCGAAGGTCCCGTTTACATAGCAGGGCCTGAGCTTAAAAAATGGGTTAGCGACTTGTGTAAATTTATCGACGTTCAGGCCGAGTATGGATGTCCTTCACTGCGCAAGCTGACGAAATTTTACAACGAATCACATCGTCAAGTCTGCGACACGTCAGAACCTGTCTGGGCCTGCGCACTGAAGAACGTGCAGCTGCTGCGCAAATGGTGTGCCTCGTACTTGGACCATGAATCGACTGCCTACAACTAAACTAGACACGAAGTCAATCGATCTTCTCAAAATGAGAGAATTTGGTTTTTCTTATTGTGGCACACCTGATCGACATCTGTATTATAAATACACGGGAAAAATAAACGAGCTTGTTTAGTCGATGCCTAGAGGTCTGATAGTCATCATAACTCCATTCTGTCCCTACAAACATTTATTGAAACACCAAACCAGACTACGGTAGCGTGGCGTATAGTTTCATCACAGAGACCTGCGATGGTAGCGGCATGCAGCACTGGCGATTCGCACATATTCCAATCGTCTATGATCCAGCGCAGTTTCAATTGGACGGTCCGGGACCATCGGCCTGCGTCGTGTTCCACATGACGCCGCTGACGCAGCTTCCCTGCACCATGGACCAAATCATCGCCTCGGCACAGACTCATACTACCATCCAAGCGCCAGTTCGTGCTGTGGGGCACGAACCATTCGTCCACTCCTGTTTCAGTAGATAGTATAAAAAGCATAGAGAAAACCAGCAAGTTATTTTAGGATCGTACGAAAAATACTTATTGTCCAATAACGGATTGTTATTTGATGGTCGCCTCCAGCGTAATGCGATCATAATAGGTGCATAGATATTTTCTTTTTCCTCGTGAATTTCCTGGGGGAAATTTTTTGTTCCTTTTCAAAACCTAATCACGAGCAAACGAGATACCACACTCATCTTATGTATGGAAGAAGGGTGCGGGGGAAAGGGGGCTCAAATTTCAGGCACGTTACAAGGTATCATGGACGTAGACGAACTGTCGCTAAGAAAAAAAAAAGGGGAAAAAAGGAAGGACGTCATATTGTTCTCATAAAATCGATTGTACGGAGCGTCACGCGGCGGATCCTCTGTCGCGAAAACCTCGTGTTCGCGGCCACGTTTGTTATACGCACATCACGATGGCAGGAGGGGAGGGATAAAGGAGAGATGACAAAGAGAGGCGAAACTCTTCGAGGAAAGAAGAGACTGCGCGGGAAGTCTGGAAGTAGGACCCCGGCAGAATGGCTGCCGTAAATCCAGTAGAACGTCTAGAGAGTGATACAGGTGTGTGGACTGGAACAGGGGAGCTGTGACCAAGCAATAGTACTGCCCGCTCATAACGGGTATCTTTATGTACGTCACTTCTCCGTCGACTCACTCTTATGAAGAATTACTAACAGAGAATATTGAAGACTTAAAATACAGTTTTAAAAAATTCTCCGTTTTTTTAGCGTCCGTTCCCACGCGAACGCCGCATTGCCAGGGGAAACCATTTTGGCCGATAAAAAGACATGAATAGTGCACGTTGTTCGTGCGTGATTTAGCATATATCTACTCTCTTTATTAATACGGATTCCATTCATCGGCGAGGAACTTTCTTTGTTATACTCATTTACAAGTTCTTTTTCTGATGTGCGTGAAACAAACGTAAGAGATTATGCATAATTTCAGTGTTTACGGATTACAATTTCGCACTATTTATTAAACTGATTTACAAGTTCGCTGCCATCTTTAATGTGATCATGCCATTTACCGTTAGGGAAGTTTTCTGGGGTTGGTTTTATACCTGTCCACTTCGCCGCGAAAAAGCTGTAAGCCAAACTATGTAGCACTACATATAAATTTACACCAGGTCATCAGATTCCAGGCAGTCTTAATGTTTACAAATGACACACAAGATAGTGATTGTTGATCATAACACGAACTATTCATCATCAACATGTACAAAAATAACAAATTATTTTGTGCCAATGTTTGTGGGACTATGGCTCTTACACTCACTTCGACTAAGGAAGAATAATTAAATCCAAAGCGAAAGTTATAACTACGTAACTGAAGTGTTGCTATAATAACTTTATCGCGAAGGAAGATAATTATTTATGCTACGTTAATGTTTGGGATGTGACGTATAAAATTTGAAACGTGAAGCCAAGAAGTGAGTGATCTTTGCGTCAGCAATATTCTTTCTTTATAGTTACCAGGAAAGATATTTAGCCAAACGCTTCGATAATCGCGTAACAGCCGTCCAAAATGACCGTTTAAACAAGTTGACAAACTTGGAGAAGTCATCGTGGAGAATTTTGTTTAAAAACAAACACATTTAACAGTCACTGGGACATGTGTAGCCTATGTAGTACAATTATGAGATTTTTTTTCAGGGCGGATGGGGGTGAAGAAAACGGGATTTATCACTGTTAAGTAACATTTCATCTAGTTATACATGGAACCGCACCACAACGCCGAAATACCATATACAATAACGCCGAAACAACAACACCGAAAAGCATAATTCACCACAATGCCGAAAGGGAGGAAAATACTGTGTACCACAACGCCAAAATATCACAACGCGGAAAATCCCGCTGCAGGAGTAACATGAGAACAAACTAAAAAATTGTTACTTGATTCATTATGTAAAAATTGAGCTGTACCACAACGCTGAAATACATGTAGGAAAGTCAGTTAAGCAAGTGCGAATCTAAACAAGAAGTTTCTGATATAAATAATGAGCCTACTTTCCTGAACATGGGTGCAATTAATATTTAAATAAGTTTTTTAAAGCGGAGTTGGTAGGTCTTGACTTCTCTTTGAAAGCAATAATATTAGAAATAAAACCAGTAACTTACACGAAAGTAGTGAAACTATTACAAATACACACGTGCCTAACCCAGGACTTCAACACAGAAAACCTCGTACATTAAGCTAGCGTGCAATCCACTGCATTACAGTCGGATTTGGAGCATCTACTTCGGATTTAATCAGTCTAATGTTGCGAATGATAGGGTTTACAAACAAAATATTTACAGGGCCGTCATTTAAAAAATAAGTCACTGAGCCACTTAAAACATGTAAGTTTAAATGGACTGCCATAGCGCTACTTGTGTGAAGAATTTAGTGAAAATCCGTTGTTTGGTTTCAGAGATATGCCATAAAACCTCCATAATTTTCATGTGGCAATCTTCATAAATGGAAGACAAAAAAGTAATGTAGTAGCGTATTCGATGTTTGTATACTTCCATTATAAAAAGTTAAGTTCAAATACAACATTGCTTCGTAGATATAGCACACAAAACTAAAATTATCTTATAGCTGCCATTCTGACAATAAATGTGTCATACTTAGAAAATAAATATATAATAATATTACCTAATCCAGTACAACATATTCGCCCAATTTTGTAAGATAGGGTTGATTGTTTCCCGAGATATGACATAAAAACTTTATTTATTCAGATGGCGCTATCTTGCAAAATGGCGGACAAAAGATACTCCGTGTAGATACAGTTGATAGTTGTAATATATACTGCCAGCCTATAAAGATGTGTTGGAAATGATTACATGTTTTCGATGATGTAGCATTTAAAGCTAAAAGAGCTAAATTTCCGCCATTTTGAAATTAAGTGTCTGAATTAATTACAACATGTAATTTTACATCATCTGCTACAGTACTCATTGGTTGCCAAATTTGATAGGAATTTGTTGATTGTCTCCCGAGATATGACATAAAAACGTTGTTTATTCGTATGGTGCTACCCTCTAATATATCACACATCATCATCTGCATCAGTACTACGTATTTGCCAAGTTTGGTAGGGATCGTTTTTTACTAGGATATGACATAATAACTTTAATTGTTCACTTACAAAATGGCCGATAAAAGTGGTAATTTGTTGGTATATATGGTACCTGTAACTGTAATATATATGTATATATATATATATATTCAGTATACAAAGTTTGTTCGAAATTAGTTAAATGCTCGTAAGCGCAAGGCCCTGAATCTGCGTGCAGTGCTTTCCTATGCAAATGAGATATGCAACAATAGAATTTAGTTAGACGCCATGAAAGCCAATAGATTATACTACGAATATAGAATTTTATTTTTTTCTTACCTAGTACCTAAGTAAATTGCGCAAGAAAGCTCTAAAAGTGAGAAAGCTCGGGTATTTTTTCTCTTTGAATAACTTTAATACTATAAAAAAAACTGTACGGGCTTAAATTATTGGTTGGATTTTTTTAAAACCTATTTCTGGCAAAATGATACCCGTAAACTTTGCCAAACAAAGAATGCACAGAAAATATGTCTGGACTGCCAACCTTAAGGTGGTTCTTTACCTGAAGTTATTTCCACGTTTGCGGTAGGTCAGCGCGGGAGCGAATGGCAACACTGCAACGAGCGTAAAGTACGCCACCATAACGGAGATAAAATGTCTTGATCTCGAGAGCCGATGAGAATGAAACGAGGTGAGTGTTAGGCAGCGCCGGAATGCAAGGACGGGTGGGAACGGGAGATCCCCGAGAAAACTCGCCGACCAGCCGCATCGTCTGGCACGATCCCCACGTGGGAAAATCCGGGAGAGCGATCCCCATCGGGAATCGAACCCGGTTTGCCTTGGTGGGGGGCCTGCGCTCTGGCCGCTGTCCCACAGCGGCCCCCTTACATCGCCACTAAGCGCAGGGGGTTCTGAACTGTCGTGAAGTCTCCTGGTCGTGCTGCGTGTACCTACGAGGCTCTTAAGCGCGGACGTATCATTTTATTGGTCGTAAGTGTGTATCAAATTTCAGCGCTGGATCGTACCGTAGTTTCGCTCCTGTCCGGGTAATACGTTTTAAGATACAGCAGTTTGGAAATGCCCTTTTTTATATAACGACATCGGAGAGCTACAAAATAATATTTATAGGATTTTTCTTTACGTAGGTGAACCGTATTTCAAACATGCTGCTGCGCAGTTCAAGCGCCAGGCGGGCTATAACGATTAAATACAACGTTTCTATTTTCAGTCTTCTTTCCGAAGGAAAGAAAGGCTTATGTGATCACTTTCTTGTTTGTGTGTCTGTGTGTATGTATGTGTGTAGGTGTGGCTATGTGTGTGTCTGTAGGCATGACTTTAAGTATTCCTGTGCGTGTATGTGGACCCTCCTTTCAATTACTGAACGCGTCGATCGAATTTCAGCACATTTGGCACACGTATAATACTTAGAAAAGACATCTAAGATTTATAGTTTTCGACGACGTCGGGCACTTACTTTCATAATTGCGGCATTACTATTTTTTTTTTTTGGGTGAATGTCATATCTCGGGAACCATTCGATTGATTTAAACTTAAATTTTGTATGCTGGCAGAGCATCAAGTGAGCATTAAATTTTGAGATGAATATTGTTGTTAATCTGCAATTTTTTTTAAATAGCACAAAATGAAGAAATACATATTTTACATGATATCTCCAAAAATTTAAAATAATTCAAAATGGCGGCCAAACAAATAATTTAGATTTATTTGGTATATCTACTACGGGACATTGATTGCCCGTGTTATTGTCACCCGTAACGCTGCACCTCGAACACCTGGGGAAACAAATATCGGGGCTGTGTAGCTAACTATAATATATCCCGCGTTGGACGCTCGTTTTTTTTTTCTTCGCTGCCTCCTGCGATGACATTCCTCTTTGTTTCTCGACGCAATACCTGCGAACAGAGCACGGGAGAGAAAGTTCTGCGAAATGGAAAAGTTCATGGCCGAGGGGGAAATTCAAATTAAGACACGCGATAAATGAACGCGGAATCGCAAAATATTCCTGCGTATTACGTCGTACGCAGTGCATTTCCTTTGCTTGCGAAAGCCCTTGTAATGTTCTTGCTGTTCGCAATGGAAAGTCATATCAGTACACGGCCCTGAACTCCTTTTTCGTGCTTACAAACTTAAAAAGTTGACTGCATCTTCTAGCTCTTAAAGGCTCAGACATGATTAATCACGCCATTTCACAGGCTCAAATTTTGTATTAAAATTTAACTAGTATACTGTTTCGCCTGTTTAAAACAATTTTTTAAATTTTGCAATAAAGTTGATTTCTCTTACGATGGATTTGTTGAACAGCCATAACGGAAGAAAAAAGTGATTTTCAGCTTGCGGTTCAAAGAGCATAGTTTTTGTGATAAAACAAAAACAGATACTAGTTGCGTTACAGTGTTGTAAACAAACATCGATAACTTAAAATTTCAGAGTATACGAAAACTTTAATGCAAAAGTACAATAAATAATGATAATTGCAACGAAACGAAAACAAACCTGTACTGCAACGCATAAACACGTCTCTGCAGTACGATGACTTAAAAACTTGTTTCATTATCGTTTATTTAGAGTTAATTCATGATTAGGCAGTGTATTTCAGAATGCAATTTTGTAAGATAAAAGAATTTGTAGTCAAGATAGATGAACGGAAACGGAAGTGTGTAAAACTGCGTGCTGCCAGGCCGTTTAACTAAACTTACGCCACATTGTTTTGTAATAAGGGAGTCATGTAACTGACATAGATTTCACTGATCTGGGAACGCTACAAAGTAGCGCTTCTGCGTAAGACTAATTATAACCACACGTAAGAGTTGAACTGTTACAAGACTGCATATAGTAATAAGTAGATATGAAAGGGTTAGAGATGATGGTTATTTCGCGGGAAAATTTGACTGCTTCCTACGTTTCAATGTACTATGCACATGCCAGAGAGTTTTCTTTCATCATTGGCTGACGTGTGTACGACGCTGCTTTCCCATTTCACTGGGCGAATGAACATTGTGACACTCTCAGACTGCGTTTTAATGATTGATTTTGAAGGTGCCAAACTGAGTAAGATATGCATCACACATTCATAAACGGATTAGGACTTTTGAAATATATATCGGTTCAAAAATATTTCACTATTTTCCAGTGTCCATAGAAAGTGGTAGCTATTATATTATTTTCTCACCAGGACCTAGCTCAGAGGGTGATGAAACAAACTGAGAACTTTTGTAGTAGGCTGTCGTGTAAAGGCGCCCTTAGAACTAAATAACTATCGCGCTGCGTCGTTAATAACAACACATCAGAAAAAAAAACGTTGTCTAGTCGTGACGTTAAGTGGCCTGTCTCGGCCTGTGTGTGCGCGTGTCCGTGTGTGGCAAAGAGAGGGAGAGAGAGATAGACAGAGAGTGAGAGAGAGAATGGCCAGTAAGGACCGCCTTTGCATCTATTCCAAATACTTTTAAATCTTCCACTCGCAATTGCCCGTTTAGCTAGCAAGAACATGCCATTTTCAATACA
>NQII01008184.1:0-89651 GCA_002778355.1 Clitarchus hookeri
TTTTTTTTTACCAAACAGTTAAGCGTGTCCTCGCGATACCGATGTCCGGAAAGAAAACACGCCTCAGGAGCCGTACGTATAACACTCTCAATACGCCACGTGTATTATAAATACTACTCCGGAACATTCCAACATGGCTAACGGCTTTTCCACACTGCCGTGGCTCACAATTCGCCGGTTGCCAACTTGGGAAACTATTATAGGGACCGGCATTGAACTTTGTTCCAGACTTTCCACCAATGAAATGACAGGGTCGCCGCTGAAAGTCCCATAGGTACGCGCAGCACGTCGAGAACACTGCACGCCAGTTCAGCGCCTTGCTCGTAGGGGTGAAGGTACGTCAGGTGCGCGTATCAGTGCAGTCCTTATCGCTCCCGCGCTTCCCCGCCTCGAACGCGCTAAACACCTCCAAGTGGGAGGCGGCCTGAAGCAGGACTCCCGNTTATCGCTCCCGCGCTTCCCCGCCTCGAACGCGCTAAACACCTCCAAGTGGGAGGCGGCCTGAAGCAGGACTCCCGACCAACCGTCAGTCGTCCGTCCGACGGGCACGTCATCTTCGACCAATCGCATGGCAACCTTTTTTGGTTTTTTAGTCCGACCATCCGTCAAATATTGACCCAAATGTAACTTTCAACGACCGGACTAAAGAACCACCGCCTTCTGACGACGTTCATTAGACACGAATACGCACTTCGAAATAAAAAAGCAAGGCGGTGAATANAAAGAACCACCGCCTTCTGACGACGTTCATTAGACACGAATACGCACTTCGAAATAAAAAAGCAAGGCGGTGAATATATGTTTATATACATTTTGCGGTAAATTAAGGAAAATCGAATGTAAAAAATTCAATATAAATTCTTATCACGTGAAAAAAAAATTGTGTTCCCTAAATATCTCTCCCTTGGAAACGTATTTCCAACCCAAATATATCTCAAACTAAAGAAAGATCACGGTGTTAAAATGTCGTGCTGAAATTTCGCCGTACAGATTTTGACGGACGACGGATTGTTGTGAATTGCTTTCAACTGACGGACGAAAAAAACGGACGGTTGACTGACTGACGGAAGGATGACTGACGGGAGCGACAGATGGTTGTTACGCCAACTTTAATCAGAAACGCGCGCCCTAAAACCTTCTTTAACACACAGCCATCGTAATGCCCAAGGTCGTCGGGGAAAAAGCACACAAGTCGAACATTTGTACTATCGTATCGAACAGCAAGTCAAGTACGCAGCCGAACGTACGCCGTGGCAACAGCACAAAAGTCGATTTACGTTTCGAGGTCTTAGATGAACCTTTTAGTTATTGCCATCGGCGAATTTATTGTTTGATTTGCGAAGGAAAACGTATACACCTCACTAAATTCTGGGATATACATTCAGAACGCACAAACGTATGGATTATGAATATAAGAAAGCATAGCAGTTAGACGTTAACAATGGTGCTTATAGAAAACGTGAAATTCAAAGTGTTTCGAACAAAAAAAATAAACACTTTCCCAATGTCACAAACAAATAAACACTAAACAACAACAAAATAGACTTAATGGTGTATTTGACTAAGATGGCTTCTATCTTCCCTCTGCAGCTTAGTACCGTTTATGGCCTGGCAACATGCGTATTTCGCAAATATAGTTCAAAATGATACGAACACATTTGCAATTGCGAATGAAAATAAAAACGCGCTGTTTGTTGCGTAAAAATCAGTTTCGACAAAGTTGTTCTAGTTTTAAAACAGCAACTTCCGCGGCCGCTGTCGCGTGAATGCGGAACGCTCTCTCATTGGTTCGACGTCACTAGTCATGCGCCGGCGGCCGGCCCCGGCACGTTGCAAACACGCGGCACTAACATGGAAGGCTACTTTGTGAAATCGCAGTCGGACAATCTGCCACGAGTAGATACCGATATGCCACTTGATTACTTCAATTCCCATTAATTTGTCGAACGTGTCTCACATCGCACAGTCGTGATCTGCAAAGCGACTGTAGGCCTACATCACATGTTAAAACTTATTTGTTTGTACGTTTTATTGATTTACGTACTATTTTTGTCATTTGTGTTTACGTTTACGATTGCTAAGATTCAAAGTTTGGAAATTTAAATATGATATAGGTACTACATTACCAAGAATAACAAAACTGTAATGAAGGCGATTGCAGTGAGCGTACTGTGTTGTCGCGCGCCATGCTTGATGTCCGTGATACATTTAACTACGTTATTTAGAAATAAAATGTAATGTTGAGAAAGAAGGTTACATATATTTCCGGATTCTAAACCACGTTTCAGTATTCATAAAACACTTGTTTCGCTTATAAATGTCAGCTAACGAGCAGTATGGTGACTGAAAAACAAGTGCCAGAAAAAAAAAACGCGCGTGTTGCCACAGGTCCCTAACACGCCGTGGCATGCATGTAATCAACGTGTCGATGACCATTTCCGGACGAAGGTCTCATTCCATCTGGGCAGCTCTCGTGAGATCTGGAAGTGTTTCTGGAAGTCGTGGACGATTATAAACTGATGCTGTTTTCTGCTGGGGCATTCTCAATGCGTTAGTGCCCTCTCTGTCGATCACACAAGAACTACATAATTCCCATCGCCCGCCCTGCTACATCTCATAATATTCCAAACTTTTTGTGAGGTTTTTATTAACCTGCCTTTATTAAAATTAAGTATTTTGACTTATGAACTCTTTCCCGCTTACCATAGATCGGGAGGTTTACCCGTTTAATGGAAGCCCATCTATCGGGTCGTATTCCTATGTATTGCCATGTTTTGAAACATAAGTTATAATAAGTGTTTTAGTTTTTATTCTTACCTATAAATTGCCCGAGTAGTTGATTGTTTCCGCTCATTTATTGATTGGGCATAACTGAATTGTTAGTCGCTTGTTCATCACGAGTCCCGTCATTCATTGCTCAAGTTTCGTCTTCAAAAGTCATTCTCTCTTAGTTATAAAATTGTTATTTCCTTGCTAATAACTTCCTACTCTGCTGTTCAGAGGGTCGACGCCGACGAACGAACAGTATATTGTATGTGAAATTCTTTCTTCTGTCGAAGTAAGTTTTTATTTTCAGGCTGCAGATCTTTCTACTCGACCTGTCTACGGTTTTCTGAGTAGACAGTAACCAATATTTAAAATAACCGTTGGTTTTATTACGATTGACTTCTACCACATTATAACACAAAGTTTTCAGCACTGCAGCCATTTCCTGGGACAGAAAAGTAAATATTTGCTATCGCATTCAAAATTATTGTTTAGTTTTGTCTTCTTTATAATTTAACTGCTGCCTTTGTATTTAGTTGCATTTTGTATGATTTACTACATTCCAGCAAATTTATTATTTCCTTGCGTGTCTCAAGTGGAATGCGGTGCTGTCGCGAACGCGATGTAAAACACAAGTGTTGTGGAACATGCAGGTTTTTGTGTGGATTTAACACGTGAACTTCATGTGCCTTAGGCAGTCGTGACAATTTATCTCTTTGGCAGGGACATCGCCATTATCTTATCGGCTCTGCTGGTGATTCTCTGCTCGTTCGAGGCGATAAGAAGGAAAACCCTCGATATGCCAAGCTTGCGGCCAGTGCTGCCAAATTGTTTAAGAGAAATTCTTTAAATAAATACGCAACAATTACCAGAAAATCACTTAATTGTAATATTATAATTTCTCTAAATGTAATTTAAACAAAACAAATAAAATATTGGTTTTCAAAGCTCAAAGTATTATTTATTATTACTCGTTACAGTAGCTTACCTTAAAATGCATATATCATTGTCAGAAAAGGAAATAATTAAAAATTAAAAGCAAATAAAATCCTGCCTGAAAAACTTTAATAGCGTATTCGCTAGACGCACATACAAACGCACAATACCCCCAAGATGTATAAATGGACACTTGAAGTACTTTTTCGGTGTAGACGTTCACAAAAATTCGCTTAGGACAGGGCAAACGGTTTCGTTATTCTCGCAAGAGAGAGAGAGAGAGAGAGAGAGAGAGAGAGAGCACACACATCGCTACTTACAAAGAGGTAACCATACAATAAAATATGTAATGCATATCACGATGTTTGTTTGCTCTCTCTAGGTGCACATCATAAATACAGGGGAAATGAACGATCCTGAAGATAAGGAAGTGCGATAATCTGTTAATAGAATCATCTTCAACCAGCCTTCATATTATTAGATATGCCACGAGGTGTTTAATGTCATCACTATTTTTCAACCTGTCATATCTGGTGAGAAAATCACCAAGTTGGCAGCTCTGGACTGGGGCGCAGTCCTGGGCAGCCAGAGTAAGCGTGGACAGTTCACGAAACGGAACCATGGGCGTAAAACCGATATTACACGATACCTACTGTTGTACTTGGCCTTGTGCGAGCTTACGTAAGGCCTGACGCACGAGTCAGTATACCAGTCGCTATGCGAGTCGGCATCACTGAGAAAAAGGTTTCGTTGCATCAAACAAAGTTTTTTTTTCAGCGCAACCAAATTAATTGTTTGTTTAGGGACAGTGGAATACTTTCTTGTTGAAACCAAATTATGTTGTTGTTCTTATCTGGTTTCCTCAAACAAAGAGTTGGCTGGTGCAACTAAAGGTTTGTTTGGCTTTACGTGCATTAAACATTTCTGGCAAATGTAAAAATAATTGGAGGCCCGGCGGGTATTCGAACTTAGATAATATGCGCCCAAGTGCTAAGGCCTATCAACCTAAGCCGAGGTGACTTCTGATGAAAAACTTATTATAATTTTTTTTTTCAAATATGTACTGAACAATGTGAGTTGCACAATTTGGAGAAGTGGGGCAAAAGAAGCTGGGGGTCCAGCGCCGGCCGGCCACCACGTTTTGACGTCACCCAACCGCCATATTGTACGTCGGTGACCTCGACCTTGACCTTGACCCAGTGACCATAACACATTGGTGTTTATGGTCTTTTCTGACGTCATAATCATGTTAACGTCAACGTAAAATAAAAACGTTGCCTTGGTGCAACTGTTTCAGGCGAACGGTTGTAGAGAAAGCAGACAATGTTTGTAAAGTCGCAGTTGGATGCCTTCCAGGTACATAGGCAGGTAAGCTAGTCGTATGTGAAACATGTTAACACGCAACAGTAGAAGAACACACACCCACTGTGTTCTTTAACGTGGAGCACATACAAAGACCTCGAGACACCGATGCAGTCGTGCGCTGTCACCATTATTCCTTTGTACCCGCCCTCGTTAAAGTGAACATGGTCACCTGCGTGCATGCTGCCTGACGTGTATTCTGCAGTGGCCTGATTCTGACCGAGGAACGAGGTCGAATGCCAGAAGCTTATGAAATGTGGTTCAATCCAGCGTTCTGAGAACGTTTTAACATTTTTGATAATTCTCAACTTTGTGGATGTGAATTCAATTATTTGTATCTTACATTACGCATGTTGTTTGATGCTTTTTCACAACTTGTAAATAATGACCATTGTCAGTTTGGGGGGAGGTTGGTAAACTCATGTTGCGAGGGATCTTGTATACGTTATATACATTTGGACAGTTTTGATGATTTTTTTAACCCAGTGAAGACCACGGTTTATCTTAATTTTAGCATGACGAGTGTTAAGTCATGCAAAATTGTTGACATGAAACAAAGATACATATTTAATTTTCATTTTCCATAGGTACCTTTTCTTTACATCTGAATATTGAGAATTTCTTGAGGTGAGAAGGGCTGAGCATGACCAGTCACCAGTCACCAGTCACTAGTCCCCAGTCACGAGTTCCCAGTCATTAGTCACTAGTCCCCAGTCACCAGTCCCCAGTCACCAGTCCCCAGTCACCATTTCCCAGTCACCAGTCACTAGTCCCCAGCACCAGTTCCCAGTCACCAGTCACCAGTCCCCAGTCACCAGTCGCCAGTCCCCAGTCACCAGTCACCAGTTCCCAGTCACCAGTCACCAGTCACTAGTCCCCAGTCACCAGTTCCCAGTCACCAGTCACTAGTCCCCAGTCACCAGTTCCCAGTCACCAGTCATTGAATTAGGGTACACACAATATTGCACTTATTCCTATTGGCTGTTAGCTATGACGTTTCCGTGACGTCACTAAGGTTCAACTGACTTCGGTACACGATCGGCCTTCCTCGCTACAAGGACGAGACAAGCCTTTCCTTCGGTAAGGAAAGGAGCGACCTAGCGTTTTCGCGTCTCTGCAAAAAGGAGCGCTGCCTTCCTTCTGGAAGGAAGCCTTGAAGAACAACACAAGTAGCATCGCTGCATATGGCTCAAAGAGTCGAGAACCTCTGTAGTTTTCCAAAAGAATAAGGAGGCTAATACTATACCATAGTTGTTGGTTTACACATGGTTATGACCACTAACAAGTGAAACACCTAAGGTGCAAGGTAAAATTAATAGAACATCAACTTGGGGGTAGTAAATAAATAAATAATTTACTTGACAATCTTCATTCACCATGAATAGGGGCAGTGATATTTCGCGAAAAGATTTCGAGACAAGATACGGCCCAAAGCACTGTAGGGTCGTCCAGCTTCTTTGATTGGCTAACACATGTTCTTGCCCATGTTAACCGTTTGTGCACGAATAACGAAGGTTCAGTTTCGGAGTTTCTTAGTCCTGAGTGGATTGGTCAAATACGGACACGGCACCAGCAACTAATGGATGTTTAACAACAGCTGAGGTGTGTATATAGTATTCAAGTCTACCGTGTGCTCCGATTTTTACGCGGAAAGTCACTGGCCCTAACCATGAGTAATTAATACCACAAAGACTTCGCCATGGACCACCAGTCTGGCATACTGCAAATTCAATATTAAATATTAAGGGGTGGGGGTTCACCACTTAGATAAAGTAAAGGTATTCTAAGTACCAACACAACTTTTTGTTTCTGGAAAACCATCTTCTTCAGTTACAAATTTCAGATTTTTTAAAATTTAATACAAATTTTTATTACAATGTGAAATTGTCATTAAATTTCCATTATATAAAAATATATATATGTTTTGTTTATCAAAATGTAGAGTCGAAAGTTCCTTTTTTTTTCATTTCAATAGCTGGAAATAGGTAATTTAGGAGAATCAGCATGCTACAAAAAAGTGGAAGTAAAGGCATACTTTCCTGAAAGTATAAATGCAGCTAGCAGATCAAAAGCAATTGTGAAACACTATCGCTGTTGGGCTGAGAATCAACAGGCATGGAGAAACAACGTTACCAAGAGGCTGGGTTGGATATCACCAAAACATTCCTAGCAGCAAGATGCCTGGCTGGGTACTCAAACCATAGGTGGTGGACCCCATCATATAGTCAAATGCGATTCAGGAATGAAACAGTGTGAAATGACAAAAACACGCTCATTTAATGCGGTGATGCAAAGTAATACGATATATTTAGTCATATGTTAGTTTGATGCATGCCACATCCCTCCTCCCTTAGCCCGCACGTCACGCCACCCTTGTGCAGCTACGATGCGCCCTCTACTGGGGAATAGCCAAAGCCCGAACGCGGGCGGCCGCCCTTCTGACTGCAGAGTTGGTGCGCTGTGTTGGAAGTGCACCCCACCGACATAGTTCCATGACATGATTGGAGTCATATGGCCGTTCTGCCTTCATGCCCTCAAGAGGTAACTTTTGAAGGTGTGATAATTCCGGTTGGCTGATTACACCCAGAAGAGTCCCCAGTAAAAATACCACCATGGAAATAAATGCAGCGAGTGGGGGCACAGTGGTTCCCATATTTCAGTTCCCCCTTGTGTGCCCGCTTCGTTCAGTTTTTACACCCCTGTCCATGTGTTGTGTGCAAAGTTCGAGTGCATAGAATGTGCAGGATAAAATCTAATATATCCTGCAACTACACAATAATGCAAATTAATAAGGAGCAATTAGCTATACCGTATCCATTCCAAGGTGGCAGCGGATATAAACATTGCCAGCGGCACAATCAAAGCCAGCGGCTGGCGCTTTGCTTTAGTCACACTCGAGTATGACTTCCGTGCACCCTTGCTCGGGAGTAGTTGACTCGTCCGTTACAAACCATCCTGTTGCCACTCCCATATTCTGGAAACTCAGGGAATAATTAACTACTAAAAGTGCTTCAATTATTGTAGGGTTCATTTGTATAGCAATCCAATAAACAATGGACTCGGAAAGACAGACAGCCCCATTGGAAATAATAAATCGTTGCTACAGAACTCCCTTAACTCTCTTACAAAACTTTATTTTTGCAGGTGTTGTTTATTTGTTAAATTAATAAGAAAATAATTTTGTATATATTTTTATAAGGGCAAATGCTGTGTGTGTATTTGTTTTGGTATGGAAACTGTGTTTTATATTTATTGAACACCATGGTGAAAACCCGGCTGTCCCTCTTAGCAAGCCCACGCCATGCTAATCAGTCTGCCAACAGGTGCATGTGGAGTTGGATGTGTGTTTTTCACCAATCTCGTATTGCCAACTATTTCAAAACTGGTCATGTAGTATTAAATAGTCGTTAATGTTATTTTTTATCGGAAATTACCATCTATCTGTTTTTTTTAAATCTAGGAATGGTTCTGATTCCAATCTTGCCGACTCACACACTGGGCCTTTAATTACATCTCAATTAGTTTATGTAGGTAGTGCATCTTGTTTTGTTCTGTGTAGGCTAGGCTGGTGACACGCCATAACTGTCACAAAAAGGTCAGTGCCTCAGATGAGTGTTTTGTTTTCAAAAGCAAAATTACTGTAAATTTGATGTTTTCATTTCATGACCAGTCGCTCCACGACTGCATTAACTTCCTGTTGTCTGAAACCAAATAACACAAGTTACCACCTATGTACCTTCATGCCGAATTACTGTGTTCTTGGGCATGTGAGATTGGCTCATCAAACAATCTCGCCCTCCTTACTGTTGATCTGGAAGGGTCAACACTCAATAGGTAGATATAGTTGGATTACTCTAACAATCTGCACCACCAACAGTGCAACGGGGGATCTCAGGAACTGCCACAAGCAGCGACAGACCACTCACATGCTTTCTCACGCTCTACAGTAACTGATGCTCATTTACAATTCCTTTTAATGTAGACAAAATCTTTCAGCATTTACATCTATAGGCTTTTCATGGTAAAGTGAGCACATTTGAAGCCCTCCCATTTGGAATAATAGTCAATAAATATATTTTATTTTAGCCTTGGACGTTAACATTTTAGTCTGGTGAAATGTGTATACTAAGTTTATTACGTACTTGGCAATACGTATTTGAAAAAGTTGTGGAAGGATAAAAAATGGCTAATATGAATAAAATAAATACAGCCTCAAAAGTGCTCACTTTACAGCGAACTGCTTATAATCCAACATATAATGATAATCGCTTTTTACCCGCTCCTGAAACCACGATATCCTATCAGGTTGTAGTCGTACCTCCTCTCTCATCTCTTGGCCCAAACCTGACAAGTGAGTCGGCGAAGTGGAACAACATATGAACAGCGCATCGGAGTGCAGGCCGCTGGCCATACATACCCCCCCTCCCCGGACCTAGTAAAACTAACTGTCGCACCTGTGGGCAGGACCACTGCGTCAATGGAGTATCCCTCCACCTTCGTGGCGATGCCAGCACCACTAGCTATGCCCAGTCGACGCCAGTGTTGTGAAGTGAGTGTGCGGGCACGACAGAAGGGGCCACACAGACCTCGTGGCATTGGTGGTTTTCCGTGGGAGTGCAGATGGAAGTGGTGGTTAAATGATAATATGTTAGTTTTCAAATGTGGCAGAAACGACTGTTGTGTGCGGGATCGACGTATTTGATTCAGAAAGGAATAATTAACACATTGGGAGAGGGTTGGCTTTCATTACTTTAGATACCCAATTATTCCTACATGGCCGGATGCTGAATTTGGAGTATGGTGGTGCTGGCGGTTCTACCTTACACACAGCTGTTCCGCCCCTGCAACATGCCCCCACACTGTGTTGGCTTTGCAAATAATTTGATCCATAATGAAGCTCTTTCCAGGGAGTGTGTTTTATTTTCCAGGTATTATTTTGCAAGGGTCAGGTACAGGTAGGAGGTCTTTGTGTTTGAGTGTTTTGAATATTTTATTTTGGCTGTTGTGATTTATTTTGCGACCCTCTCATATTTCTCATTACACATAAATATTATAAGGGTCATGGAGTCTTGGGATTGCGTAGATTTAAATTCTGGAAATTTTAGTGAGCAGGTTTAGTTCAGTTAAGGGTTTTAAATATGTTTTCCGTTACATACCCGATGTGACCGCTAGCAGCCACCTGCTAATGGTCACATCCACCATTTTCATCAGTCTTTTGTGGTCTTCAATTGGTGCTGGACGCGTTTCACATGTGGGAGATTTCATACTTTGCTTGTCAACTGATTTTGTTATTCTCCTTTATGTAAACTTGCCAGAACCGACTTGCTTTACTCACCCACGCCAGCCCTGACACCATCCTGGCAGCATTATTCAGGACCAGGTTTCAACTTGAAATTTCTGTGTAACAGACATGAGATAAGTCATTACTGGGGAATGTATGTGCTTGTCCATTCTAAGTCAGTGAGTAACAAGTGACTGTCTATGCATGCATTTCCATAAATAAACAAATGTAATGGTATCTTTGTGTTGCATACAATAATTGAACTCTCTAGCCAGACGTCTCTTTTCCAGAGCATAAGGGACAGTGGCATCTTCCAGAGCCTACAGTGGACATGTAACAGATAGGTACTCTGTGCCATGATTTGCTATGACGTTCACCCTACTTACATGCCGCCAAGGGGAATTAAATCGCCACATGAAGGGACTAACACACCCTGATCTATGAGCCTAGACCCTCTCAGTGGGGGCAAACACTGAGTGGAGTCCTTTATTTATTCCGAGCATTNAGCTATGCCCAGTCGACACCAGTGTTGTGAAGTGAGTGTGCGAGCACGACATAAGGGGTCACACAAACCTCGTGGCATTGGTGGTTTTCCGTGGGAGTGCAGATGGAAGTGGTGGGGCAAAGATAATATGTTAGTGCTTAAATGTGGCAGAAAGGACTATTGTGTGCGGGATCGGCGTATTTGATTCAGAAAGGAATAATTTACACATTGGGAGAGGGTTGGCTTTCATTACTTTAGATACCCAATTATTCCTACATGGCCGGACGCTGAATTTGGAGTATAGTGGTGCTGGCGGTTCTACCATACACACAGCTGTTCCGCCCCTGCAACATGTCCCCACACTGTGTGGGCTTTGCAAATAATTTGAACCGTAATACAGCTCTTTCCAGGGAGTGTGTTTTATTTTCCAGGTATTATTTTGCAAGGTTCAGGTACAGGTAGGAGGTGTTTGTGTTTGAGTGTTTTGTATATGTTATTTTGACTGTTGTGATATATTTTGTGACCCTCTCCTATTTCTCATTACACATAAATGTTAGAAGGGTCACGGAGTTTTGGGATTGCATAGATTTAAATTCTGGAAATTTTAGTGAGCAGGTTTAGTTTAGTTAAGGGTTTTAAATATGTTTGCCGTTACATACCCGACGTGACCGGTAGCAGCCATCTGCTAACGGTCATATACACCATTTTTCTTCAGTCTTTTGTGGTCTGCAGTTGGGGCTGGACGTGTTTCGCATGTGGGAGATTTCCTACTTTGCTTGTCAACTGATTTCGTTATTCTCTTTCATGTAAACTCGCCAGAACCATCTTGGTTTACTCACCCATGGCAGCCCCGACACCATCCTGGCAGCATTATTCAGGACCAGGTTTCAACTTGAAATTTCTGTGTAACAGACATGAGCTAAGTCATTACTGGGAAATGTATGTGTTTGTCCATTCTAAGTCAGCGAGAAACAAGTGACTGTCTATGCAAGTATTTCCATAAATAAACAAATGTAATGGTAACTTTGTGTTGCGTACAATAATTGAACTCTCTAGCCAGACGACTCTTTTCCAGAGCACGAGGGACAGTGGCATCTTCCAGAGCCTACAGTGGACATGTAACACATAGGTACTCTGTGCCATGTTTTGCTATTATGTTCACCCTACTTACTTGCCGCCAAGGGGGATTACATCGCCACATGAAGGGACTAACACATCCTGATCAATGTGCCTAGACCCTCTCAGTGGGGGCAAACACTGACTGGAGTCCTTTATTTATTCCGAGCAGTTGAAAACTAACCCGAACCCCCTTGGCCTGTACTCTATGGGACATCGCTACCTCATTCAGCGGGAACCAATGCGATGTACAGTAACATGTGGTCCCCGGAACGTGTGGTGAAATTTATATATCATTACGAGGACCAGCTGCGAGATGCCATGAGGACAGTGCCGACAGTATGGACTTCATCAGTGCACCACGTGGCTGTCGAGCAGCCATCTTGTGACCCCACATTCCATTTACCACCCCTCTAATGGTACCAACTTCCTTCTGCACGGCCTGCGGTAGCAGACGAGAATCTCCGTGCGAGAGTGGACTATCTTCAGTCTGTATGTTTCCCCTGTCAGTTAATGGTGCGTGCTGACACGAGTCGTAGATCTGATCTCGAGTGACAGTATGTGGAGCTGCAAGTGTACAAGCTACCACACAGGATAACCAGACTCTACATGAGTGAAAACTGAACAGCTCATGGAGTTTAACCTACCTCCTAAAGTGCCCCCACTGTGCGACATACCGAACTGATATGCAAATAGAGTGGAATGGGAAGTGTGTGTGACTTGCCATGCCAAACGACACTGCTGTTGTGTGGATGCCCAAGAGCTGGTGACATTTGAGGAAGGAATCTACATGTGTTTAACATGTACTTGGGATTGTGGCACCTTGCTGATCTCTGCTAGAGGCAAAACTGTTAGCACGATAATGTCGCAGAACAGCTGCGATGCGACTTCCATGCTACCATGTCACGAGGTAGCAGACATAGAGGGTGAGGTCCCAGGGAAACCCACCACACCGGCGAGGACATTTATGCTAGTAGGGAAAGTTCCTATAGTTGGGACAGGGTGCATAACGAGACTGGATCTGGTGAGATGCTCCCCCACCCTCCTTCATCTTGCTACAGGAGTTCTCGGGGAAAGTGTGGAAGACAAATTGAACAGGTATTGTGTACGACCTGAGGAATGGGCGGAACGAACCGGTGCACAACTGCAAGATGCAGAACGAGAATAGTTGTCATGCTGACGACACGTGGGCTCAACCTGGATGGATTTTGCAAGGGGATTGAGGAGTCGGTTCTAAGATGCCAACGACTGCGAGACTGAAATGCCCAGTTTTATGGCAAGCAACAGCAAGAAGGCGAGTCAGTGGAACACTTAATTTCATGGAAACTCCAGCTGTTCCGGCACATGCGACCACATACACACATCCACGAAGGCCTGCCGGACATCACCAAAAAGCTGCATGAGACTATGAAGCTGTTCCTATCTGCCATCACCAGAGAACCAGTGGAGGCCTACATCAAGAGGGTGGTAGCAGGTGAACACTGGCTTCGCTGAATGTTTAACATCTGCATCATGCCCCCTCGAGAACCTGGTACGAGCAGAACTAATGGAGGTCTGACACTTCCACCACAGACAGAACTGTTAGCACCACCAGTGGTTGACGAGGGTGAAGGGCCCAGCCGAGCCATCGAGGCAGCGTCCGAAGTCAGAGACTACCAATGTAGCAGACAACGGGAGATAGCTCGACCACATCTGTCCGGTACCAACTTACCATTGCCACCGTGACTTCTCTGTGAGAAATCCATCCGACCAATCGTCGGAAAACCGGATGTGAGGAGAGAATTGTCTGATGGTGGCCTCCTCGCAGACAAACAACCACCATCTTATGTGACCTCCATACACCTGATTGTCGTACAAATGTCAACAGGCTCAAACTGCCTATTATAAATCCCAATGCAATTTAACAAGTAAACATCAGCTGTTCCGGTAGACACCACAGCCAGTCACACCTTCATGCAATCCGCTCTAGTACAGCCAATGCACATCCGACATGACCCCATCGTACTGCACCTCGCCAGCCACGATGGCATTGGGACCACCCTGGACACTGCCGACATCGCAATTTAGCTCCACGACCAGCTGTCGCTGACCGAAGTAGTGGTCGTGGATGGCCAACAGGAGGAAGTGGTGCTGGATTAGCCGTGGCTAGAGGTGCAGGAGGTGGTGATAGAGGTGGCCACGAGGCGACTGCACATCGGCACCGGGGAGAGGCGCACTGCCTATGCCATTGTCACCCCAATAAATCAGGTAACCAAGCCCTTCCATCTTGAAGATCTTGCTAATGGTGTACCTGCTCCACGCGACAACCACAGCTAATTTTGAGTGAGGAAATTATAGAGCCACCAGANCCCGTGGACAGCAACCTGGTGTGCACCAGCCCATGCGGATATGGCTTCAAATATCATAATGTGATCCATGAACAGGTGGAAGAAATTTTGAGTGAGGAAATTATAGAGCCATCCGACAGTAGGTTTAACTTATGCATAGTGCTAGTCCCAAAGAATGACTGAGGAATTTTTTTTTGTACAGATTTCAGGTCGTTGAACTTGGTGACCGACAGTGCCCCACACCCGCATATCAGTGTAAGCGATGCACTGGCCAACCTGCAGGATGTGCAAGTGCTCACTATTCTAGACCTCCACGCTGGAAATTGGCAGGTCCCAATCGGAACAGAGAAAACTGCATTTACCACCCTGGATGGCCGACAGTTAAAGTTTCGAGTCATGCTGTTTGGTTTAAAGTGTGCACGTCTACATTCAAGCATATGATGTCCCGAGAACTCGCTGGGTTCATAGGCAAATTCGTAACAACGCATTAGCTTACATTACAATATAGTCTAGGACTTAGGAGGAGAATATTCATCACCTAAGGCTTGTATTAGTGTACTGGAGAGATTAGCCACTCACCAACATGCTATATCACAAGCCAAATGTCACATGGGACAAACAAAAGTAGACTTTTAGGGACAAATGGTTTTCACAGAGGGTAATTATGTGTATCTAATCTACTTGTGGAAAATATCTGAGGCAGACCCAACTGCCATGCACAAGTAGCTACAGAAGTTATTAGGGTGCACAAACTGGTTGTGTAACTACATACCACGGTTTGCAGAAATAGCTGCTCCATGACAGATTTACTCCCACCTAAATAAAAATTCTGCTGAACTGAAGAGGCACAACAGTCGCTCGAGTCCCTGTAGGACCAATTTCGGAATTGTCATATCCTGTCACGAATGGACCCCTCACGATGCATGTATGTACAGACTGATGCCAGTATGCTAAGCGTGGGAGTGGTACTATACCAGCTGGATGGCCATGGTAACAAACTAACTGTGTGCTGTGAGAGGACCAAATTCGGAGAGAAATATATTACCACTTCAATGAGCGCAATTGTCTAGCAATCAAGTGGACTCTGCGCCGGTACAGATCACACCTAGAAGGATGCCAATGTGCACTGCATACTGAAAATAAGTGTTTAATGTCGCTTGACAGCATGCAAGGCCGCAGGGGAAATTTAGTCAGTTGGGTACTACTGTAAGAATTATTTGACTTTGTCGTGGAGCACATGCCAGGAAGGGAAAGTGAATTGCGGTGCCTGTTATCCCGTGACCCTGGCGAAGTGAGGTACTACATGATGTAATGGACTGTGGTGCCATGTTCCTCCCAATGGCAAGACCACCTACTGCATGCCAGCCCAGCAAAAACCAAGATAGATCCCGCTCCCCGGCGGAGATCAATGCAGTAACCATGAACCCCTGTTAAGACACCTCCCCATAATGCAAGTGGAACTCGAGTGCCACTTATGTGTATCTCAAACTACGCCACCATAGCTGATAAGTTCGCTACACAATGCGCCAAATGGGTAAAGGAGAATGTGCATATGGTATTTGGGTCATTCAGGCTTGTCCACCAAGGTCTAACTGGTGGAAACTATATGTGCCACCAGAAGCAAGGGAAAGTGTGTTCCTATTCTCATGTGACTACATTCACGACGATCATCCCGGGGCCAAGAAGACACAGAGACACGTAGCAGACCATGATCACTGGCCATGCATGCACATGCTAAGATTGTCAAGTGAAAAATACTAGGTGAGGAGATGGAAAGAGCACAAATTCTTAGTGTGCACACAGAACTGTTTAAGAGTATTATGCTGGATATCAGGGGGCTCTACCCACAGACAACCTATGGGAAGAGATTTCTCATTGTGATGACAAATGCATTTAGCCATTGGATGGAAGCCTATGTGGCTATAAATATGCGTGCAACGACCATCTGTGCCATACTGCAGTCACAATTTTTCCCAAAGTGTGAGTTCCTGGAAACAGTACTCACTGATAATGGTAGCCAGTTCGTGGACAGACATTGGAATCAATGGTGTCACCAGATAGGAGTGATGTCTCATACCATACCGGTGTACCACCCTCTCACCAACCCCACCAAGAGGTGCAATCAATAGCTTAAGGTGCAATTGCAGCTACGGGTGGGCGATTATCATGGGCGGTGGGACACTCATCTATCCAATGCACTGTTATGCCTAAGATGCCAGGTGAACACAGTCACAAGAGAAAGAACAGCTACTGTGGCTCAGAGCCGAGAACTGCTGAGGCCAGGGGAGACATCATCTGATATTGATAGTAACGCTACTCCAGACCTGTGCCAGAGACAAGTGCTCTGAGTACAGAGGCAGGAGCAGTATCTGAAAGAAATGATGCTGGAGACAACATTATATACAGCCGAGCTCCACCCGTGCGAGGTGGTGTATGTGCACAACCACCCCCTGTCGGACCCCAAATATAACTTCTCTGCCAGATAGGCATGCAGGTGGACCAGCTATGCAGGCACTACAGTGGGCGCACTACCTACATCTAGTGATCAGCAGAGAATCATAATGTAAATATTTACAGAGATGATATCCAGCTGGCCGACATCAGATCATATGAGAAAGCAATGCGAGAGCATGAATCTGCCAGGACACCTCGTGACAAGCGAGCTGCATCAAAACGCCTGATAACAATTGGGGAGGCAATGCTGAGACACTGACCATTGGGAGAAGGAGCCCCACTCCACTCCCCACTCACAGTTTAAGCAGGCCTGGGAGTGGGTCCTCCCACCGATGCCCCATGCCAGGATGCCTCTGACATCGGGCCCGATCGTCGAGGAGCCAGTGGAAAGTACCGCGGGTGAGTTAACACCATGGACATGGGGGTATTGGAGCACAGAGTTATCACTACAAGGCTATGTCTTCATCGTGATGGTAGATGAACCAACCGAGTGGACACCTCGATGCACGATATGGTTCCAATGCCCAGGTGTGCAGCAGGCGACCAACCCAGCTGCAGTGTTACACACCTATGGGAAATTATATGATGATCCTGGAGCATGCGTTTGTGGCCGGTCCAAAATACAACATATAGCTTTGGCGGCCAAGGAAGAGGCATCACTGGTCTCGCCGTGGCTGATAGGCAGTGCACAGACAGCCCCAGAATGAGCATCTTCCCCAGTTGTGGAGCAATCTCCCCGCTGGTGCAACCCCCAGGGTGAGTACCAGCGGTGGCCACACAGCACAACAAGGATCAAGGGTCCTGGCCAGCCTGAAAGCATGCAGGTGTCACCCACCGAGCCATAACAGGTCGTGGGCAGAGAGCGGCAGGATCCTGGTACTACAGCCACCACACTTCGCTCAAAAGCTGGTCTTACCGGAATCCATCCACTGCACCAGATACAGCCATGGCCGCGGTGCCAGCGGCCAGGGTGCAACCCTGGAGAGATACTGGTATGACATCAATGAGATATCACCTGCTCTCACAGTCTGGTTTGGCCTAGCTTACATATTGAGAAGGGGAGGGGGTGTTTGTCGATTTACCTCCTCTCTCATCTCTTAGCCCAAACCTGACAAGTGAGTGCGCGAAGAGGAACATCATGAACACACTATCTATGCATCGAGCGCCGGCTACTGGCCATGCACCCCCTCACCCCTATGACAAACTGGCTCTTGGGTGTGGGGCGTCCAATGTTAACTGAGCATCCCTCCACCCATGTGGGGACGACAGCACTATGAGGGATTCCGAGCCAATATCAGTGTTATTATGTTATGGTGCAGAGACGACAGAAGGGGTGACGCAGAACTCGAGGAATTGGCAGTTTTCCGGAGGAGTGCAAATGCAAATGGTGGTGCAACGGTGAATATGCCAGTACTCAACATGGCAGAAAGGACTACCGTGTGCGGTATCGGCGTATTCAATTCAGGCAGGAATTATGAACACGTAAGGAGAGGTTTGGCTTATAATACTTTAGTTACCCAGTTTTTCCTACCTGGGCGGATGCTGAACATTGAGCATGGCGGTGCTGGACTGGTTGGTCTATCTTACATATGGCTGTTCTGTCCCTGCAACACCCCTCTCTCACACTATGTGGGCTTTGCAAATAATTTGAAACACAATAAAGCTCTTTCCAGGGTGTGTGTTTTATTTTTCAGGTGTTATTTGACAAGAGCCTGGTGGTCTTTTTGTCTGAGAGTTTTGGATATTTTATTTTGGCTGTTGTGATATATTTTCCAACCCTCTCATATTTCTCATTACACATAAATGTTAGAATGGTCACGGATTCTTAGGATCACATAAATTTAAATTCTGGAAATTTTAGTGAACAGGTTTTGTTTAGTTAAGGGTTTGAAATATGTTTGCGATTACATACCCGACTTGACAGTTAGCAGCCACCTGCTAACGATTACATTCACCATTTTTCGTCAGTATTTCGTGGACCACAGTTGGGGCTGGAGACCTTTTGCTTGTGGGAGATTTCAAATTTGTTTTTTCAACTTATCTCGTAAAACTCCTCCATGTTAACTCTCCGGATCCATCTTACTGTACTCTCCCACGTTGGCCCCGAAACTCTCTTGGTAGCTTTATTTGGCACCAGGAGGTTTCAACTTAAAATTTATGTGAAACGGAGACAAGAGAAGCCCCTAATGGGAAATGTATGTGTTTGTCTATTCTAAGTCAGTGAGTAACAAATGTCTGCCCATGCACGTATTTTCATAAATAAACACAATGATAACATTGTGTTGCATACAATTATTGAACTCGCTAGGCAGGCATTGCTCTCTCTCCCAGAGCAAAAGGGACAGTGGCGTCGTTCGGAGCCTACACGGACGTGTAGCAGATAGGTATTCGGTACTGTGCAAGTTGTTATGTTCAACTTACCCACTGGCCGCCATGGGGGAATAAATCTTCACACGGCGGGACTGACACGCCCTGAACTAGGTGTCTGGACCCTCTCAGTCGGGGCAAATACTGACTTGTGTCCTTTATTTATTCTGAACAGCTGGAAACTAACTCTAACATTCTTGTCCACGTCTTTATGGGACTGTGTTACCACATTCAGCCGGAACCAATGGAACGTAGGGCGTCAAAATTAACTCATAAGTGTGATGTTGTGTCAGCTTAGTTTGATGTCACGAGTAACGATCGCTACTGTTTTTCGACCAATTTTTATTTCGATATAATCAAATATTATGCTGAGAACCAAAAAACATTAATTTGCATTTTTTTTGTAACTTGTAGAGATTAAATTCTTCAAAGTTGGAATTAAGTTTTTCATTAGGCAAGTTTAAGTGAATATTATCAAACAAAAAGAAATTTATTTTAAATCTATATAAGTTGACATAAACTAGATGCCAGTGCTACCTACAGTACAGTAAAAACAAAACTTGATAAGTTTATTGTAGAGACACAAAAATAAGATAGCAATTAACAAACTTATAGATGACATCAAACCAAAAGTATTATATATCACACATTTTTTGATCCAAGGTTAAATTTGTTGAAATTTTAAATGAGTTACTGATGAGCAACCGCGGAAAGAAACGAATAAAGGACAAAGAAAAATGACACAACTTCTCGATTATTTGTAGGAATATTGTATTAAATTTTAAGTATTTAAGTACCACAAAATAAAAAGGTAATGTGTGTTTTCGATAGAAGAGCGGGTAAGTACTGCAAAATAAAACGACAGTGTATGTTTTAGATANATTGCAAAATAAAACGATAGTGTATGTTTTCGACAGAAGAGCGCATACACCACTGCACAATGCTGCTATTTTCGGTGGTGGTCCTCACATGGACTGACTCCCTTACTGATGGCATACCAACTGATGGCTGGCTACTTTTGAAAGTCTTTCATTGTCATTGGACTAAAAATACAAACACCCACTATTCTACCACGAGTGTAACTTTACCTTAGTGGTCAAAGATAGTAATGCGGACGTCGTCCGGCGACTATGTTAAGAAAAGTCAGAATATTACACAATATTCCTATCTCGAATAGGATGGGTGCCAGCTCACTGGTCGAGCACGAAGCTACAGTTCTCAGGACTGTTGGCCGAACGATCACGTGGCTGTATTCCCTGACAAACACTGTAAAAACGTATAGGAAAACGTATCATATAACCAAGGTATATATTATCTTTGTATTTATTACCTTTTAACTTCTAAATGAAGGATGCCTACTTAAGGCATCGATGACTTTCTGGATAGGGTCAGGGCCCGAAATAAAACACAAAAATGAGAACTCACAAGTTTCGGTTAACTCAAACAAATTGCATTGCCAAATAATGTACAATGACAACCTTGCTCTTGGGCGTGGGGCGCCCAATGTCAACTGAGCATTCCTACATCCATGTGGGGACGACAGCATCATGAGGGATCCCGAGCCAACATAAGTTTTGTTATGTGATGGTGCAGTGACGACAGAAGGGGTGACGCAGACCTCGAGACATTGGCAGTTTTCCGGGGGAGTGCAGGTGCAAATGGTGGTGCAACGATGAATATTACAGTGTTCTACATTTTCAGAAAGGACTACCGTGTGCGGGATCGACGTGTTCAATGCAGACAGGAATTATGAACTTGTATGGAGAGGGTTGGCTTATAATACTTTAGTTACCCAGTTTTTCGTACCTGGATGGACGCTGAACATTGAGCACTGCGGTGCTAGGTTGGTGGTTCTACCTTACATATGGCTGTTCTGTCCCTGCAACACCCCTCTCTCACACTATATGGGCTTTGCAAATAATTTGAAACACAATAAAGCTCTATCCAGGGTGTGAGTTTTATTTTTCAGGTATTATTTGACAAGAGCAAGGTGGTCTTTGTGTCTGAGTGTTTTGATTTATTTTGGCTGTTGTGATATATTTTACCACCCTCTCATATTTCTCATTACACATAAATTTTAGAATGGTCACGGAGTCTTAGGATCACATAAATTTTAGTTCTGGAAATTTTAGTGAGCAGGTTTAGTTTAGTTAAGGATTTGGAATATGTTTGCAATTACATACCCGACTTGACGGTTAGCAACCACCTGCTAACGGTTATGTTCACCATTTTTTGTCAGTCTTTCATGGGCCACAGTTGGGGCAGGACACGTTTTATTTGTGGGAGATTTCAAATTTGTTTTTTCAACTTATCTCGTAAAACTCCTTCATGTTAACTTGCCGGAACCATCTTCCTTTACTCTCCCGTGTTGGCCCCGAAACCCTCCTGGTAGCTCTATTTGGCACCAGGGGGTTTCAACTTAAAATTTCTGTGTAACAGAGACGAGAGAAGTCATTAATTGGAAATGTATGTGTTTTATCTATTCTAAGCCAGTGAGTAACAAATGTCTGCCCATGCGTGTATTTTCATAAATAAACATAATGGTACCATTGTGTTGCATACAATAATTGAACTCTCTAGGCAGGCATCACTCTCCCAGAGCAAAAGGGACAGTGGCATCATTCGGAGCCTACAGTGGACGTGTAGCAGATAGGTGTTCGGTGCTGTGCAAGTTGTTATGTGCAACTTACCCACTTGCCACCATGGGGGAATAAATCTTCACACGGCAGGACTGACACCCCCTGAACTAAGTGTCTGGACCCTCTCAGTGGGGGAAAACACTGACATGTGTCCTTTATTTATTCTGAACAGCCGGAAACCAACTCTAACCCCCTTGACCACGTCTCTATGGGACTTTGCTACCACATTCAGCCGGAACCAAGGGAACATAGGGTGACAAGGTTAACTCAAAAGTGTGATGTTATGTCATCTTAGTTTGATGTCACGAGTAACGATAGCTACTGTTCAATTTCGACCAATTTTTATTTCGATATAATCAAATTTTATGCTGAGGTCCAAAAAAAATTATTTTGTTTTTTTTTTGTATCTTGTAGAGATTAAATTCTTCAAATGTGGAATTAAGTTTTGCATTAGGCAAGTTTAAGTGAATGTTACTAAACAAAAATAAATTTATTAATAATTTATATATGTTGATATAAACTAGCGCCAGTGCTACCTACAGTACAGTAAAAATAACACTTGATAAGTTTATTGTAGAGACACAAAAATAAGATAGCAATTAACTAACTTATAGATGATGATCAAACCAAAAGTATTATAAATCACACATTTTTTGATCCAAGGTTAAGTTAGTTGAAATTTTAAATGAGTTACTGATGAGCAACCGTGGAAAGAAAAGAATAAAGGACAAGGAAAAACGACAGAACTTTCCGATTATTTGCAGGAATATCGCATTAAATATTTAAGTATCGCAAAAGAAAAAGGTAATGCATGTTTTGTCGATAGAAGAGTGGGTAAGTATTGCAAAATAAAACGATAGTGTATGTTTTCGATAGAAGAGCGCATACACCACTGCACAATGCTGCTATTTTCGGTGGTGGTCCACNTTCGGCGGTGGTCCTCACATGGACTGACTCCCTTACTGATGGCATACCAACTGATGGCTGGCTACTTTTGAAAGTCTTTCATTGTCATTGGACTACAAATACAAACACCCACTATGCTACCACGAGTGTAACATTACCTTAGTGGTCAGAGTTAGTAATGCGGACGTCGTCCGGCGACTATGTTAAGAAAAGTCAGAATATTACACAATATTCCTATCTCGAATAGGATGGGTGCCAGCTCACTGGTCGAGCACGAAGCTACAGTTCTCAGGACCGTTGGACAAACGACCATGTGGCTGTATTCCCTGACACACACTGTAAAAACGTATTGGAAAACGTATCATATAGCCAGGGTATATATTACCTTTGTATTTATTACCTTTTAACTTCTAAATGAAGGATGCCTACTTAAGGCATCGATGACTTTCTGGATAGGGCCAGGGCCCGAAATAAAACACAAAAATGAGAACTCACAAGTTTCGGTTAACTCAAACAAATTTCATTGCCAAATAATGTACATATTTACATGTATGCTGTTCAAATTAAAGCGGAACTGACTCACAAGACCTGCCAGCGGCCGTTACTGTACAAAAAGGCCAAGAATGGCACCAAAACTTACAAAAGTAATTACACCTCCTGGGTCGGTAAATTGAGCTGACGGAGGGGTGTTGCAAACGTGGGGAAGACTGTGGGTATATTAAATAAAAGTTAAAAAAAACTTTGTTGACATGGCGGCGAGGTTACCAGGGCTGGTTTGATGTATTTTGCCCGGCACCTTAGCTAAGTCGGTTTAGCTAATGATGGGGTTGTTCGGTCGACGACCCAGGGACCCTGGTGCAACCTCTGTCAGTTGCTTGGTTGTCACATACTTAAAGTTACACCTTTCACCTATAATGGCGAGACTGTCGGCCATCTCGTACGCCTAAACTATATGAATGGAAACACTGGTGATGCTAATAAGGTTGCCCTACAATGACTTGACACAATTTCGCTTGTGGAGTGGTTTATTCATTGCCCTTGTTACATATGAATAATGCATGAATGCCTATACCAAAAATGGACTCAGCCCTTAAGCGGCGAAAACACGTGGTTTTATGTTGAAGAGGCGATTGCGTTAAAAACTCTCCAACGAGAGTATGGTGTCTCTTCCCTCAGTACATTAAAATAGAATACAAAGGTTCCGGTTATTAATATTATACTATTGCAGTTGCGATCATTACAGCTTACATGTCGGTACTGAGGGCATCGCAGAGTGAGAGACTTACTCCTCCGGTCTGGTTCAGTTGCTGAGATGAACTGGGCGAGAATGGAGTCGGCTTCCACCACAAGTGGCGCGAAGCCGAAGCCAATTGGTGAAAAGATGAAACACATTACATAACACACATGACATCCTGGAGCAGGATTAGGTGATGATAAATTATGTGTATTAAATCGAAACGTAATTACTCTGAAATAATTACACTTTAAAAAGTTATTACATTTCTCATAAGTGTGTGAATTTCACTGCTGAGAACGCGCTTGCATTACTCTAGCCACAGTGTTGCCAAGTATATAACGAAAAACATCCCTGGCTGTGGCTGTGTATGCAACGACAGTTTTTATGTTTGTTGAAATTAGGAACACTGATAAATTACACTTTGTAGCACTTTTCACTCTCTCTGGCCCCCAAGCCAGTTTGTGTGGTGCAGCTGGTACGGTTGAAACGACTGCGGCAGTCAGAGTGGGCACAAAGGAGCTAGTGAACGCGTGGCTCATGTCAATGTTTACCTATTGGAGTTAAGTTTTCAGAATGTATGAAAGTCCTCTGCGACGCGACACACATGCAGCACCTAAGACCTGTGGAATCAGACTGCCGGAGAAAGTGCAGGTGAACGGCGTCATTGCCGAGAGTGTGCACCACTCCGCGAGGTAATTTAATTAACTGACCTCATTAACATATATCTTGAAACATATACACATAACACACTGAGACATTCTGAGCGAATTTTCTTAATCCTTTAGAGAGATAAGAGTTCTTAATTAAGCCCTAATTTAAATACAAAACATGATTTTGTGGTGCCTTGTAGAGCACATGGGATATTTAGGTATGTTAAGTTTTGGGGCACTCTACTATCGGAACGGTCAGGTTGAAAGAGAGACTAATTATTTCCCACATCACTAATTGACTTGATTGGACACACAATTGCACTCGGAAAAATATATTGAACCCTTCAGATACTCTAACCTTGTTACTCTACACCTCATTAAATATGCATGTCATGTGCATTTATTCTGCGATTACTTCGCAATCCCCTAAGGGCGCATTTCACGAACATTTGAACGTGGGCGATAAATTCTAATGCTATTTACTACACATTCTAACACTTTATTCCTATCTTAATTACACAGATCTCTCTGGGGACACCACAGGCACTCGGTTGGATCACTCGGTATCGGGTCATGACCACTTCCTAAGAGAACAATGCGGACATGTATTGGGACACACGACGTGCGTGTTCCGCGGGCCACACTGGTGTAGCGATTGTGGGACGATAACATGATGACAGTGGCCATGCAAGACCACGAAAGAGTGGTCCACGTCAAATGCTCCACCTCGTGGAGGCAACTGTCACGGCAGGCAGGGGCGGCGTAAGGTTGCATGGTGCAGCAGGTGATTGAGAGTTGTCTCAGCCACAGGCACAGTCGTCTCGGCGAGATGAGCTGTACAGAGCTGGATCACCCTGCTGCAGGGTTGCATGCCAACTGGTGTCGGTTCAACTTACCCTTGGCAGGTGAGAGATCTTAATTGTTCGACGGAGTCGATTGGCTGGTTCTAAACCTGCTCGGCAGTGTGGTGGCCCTACCTCCATCAAGACGCTGCTGCTGCTACTGCTGTTTTTGCGGTACCTCTGTGAAGAACGTCGATGATGTTGAGAGTGATATGGCCGTCCTGTCAAGGAGTTGCTCGACCTGGAACTGGACCTGGCCACCGATGAGTCGCGTGACTTGGCAGTCTGGAACGGGGCACGTAGGGGTGCGGGTGTAACTCGGTGGGTATCTGACAGCGCAGCGCTGAGCGCGGCGCTGAGAGCAGCGGCATATGGTGGTCGGTCGTCATTCCGGGCGCTCTCCGTTGAGTCGGACGTCCCCATGGCTCGTGGCGCCGCCATGGCTGCTGATGACATAGATGTCCTTGAGGGCATCGGTGCTGGTAAACCTGGTAGTCCGCACATGTCTGATGCTGGTGATTGCCATCCCCTATCAGCCGGGACTACTTCGATTGGTTGCCTCTGACTGGTGTTACCTTGGGGACCCATGGTGCCCAGTGTCGGTGCCTTCAGCGCAGGCCTTAGGTTGTCACAATGGGATTTAACTTGCCTTCACGCTCCCATCTGGATGATGTAGTCGGTCTTCCCCACCCTTGGTACCACGGTGTGGGGTCTACTCCTCGGGAGGAGGGCAAATCTGCTCAGAAATTGGCACGGGCGGCCGACTGCTGGTTTTCTTGCACATAGACATGTTTTGCAATTTGCAGCTCTTTCAGGGGCCGTGTGGTTTCTGGCAACCACTGTTGGACGCGCCGTTCCTTTCGTTTCCTGGCCTGTTCCAACCTCTACCGATGGTGTCCTTCTCGTGTCTCCATTTCTGAGGGTCCTGAGTTTGTGGTTTGTTGTAGGTATGCATATTCCCCGGGTCGTGCCAGAATCGTTGGTACTCTAATTGTTGGTGGTAGTGTTTCAATGCCCATACAATAGCCAAGCATTCCCTCTCGTTCACATCGTAGTTGCGTTCGCGTGGGGCAAACTTTGTGCTACTGTAGTCTATTACTCTGTACTACCCGTCATCATCGTATTGAAATAGATTATCGCCAAGGCCCTCCTGACTGGCATCTGTTAGCAAATATAAATTGCGTCGGGGGGTCTAAACGAGACAGTTTGTCGCACTGTTGGAATATGTGTTTGATTTCTTCGAACACCTTTTTCTGCATCGTCGTTCCATTGGAAACACCATTGTGTGGACAACAGGGCCGTTAGTGGGGCTGTTATCATGGCGAAGTCTTGTATGTAGGGCCTTAACCAGTTAATAAGCTTACCAGTTTTTATTTAACTATATGTGTTATCTTGTTTCTCTTTTAATTTAAGTGAGTACTTACACATAATAAACACTGTGATACTTGTTTGACTCAAGAACTTAAATTTTTAATAACATAAATTCTGCTTTGAATTTAATTGTGTATTGTTTTTGTGCATATTATTAATTTGAACTATTTTGTATTCGAATTATGCTACCATATACACTTACGTAAATAACTCGGATAACCTACGAATTGAATCGCCAGCCAATATCTCGTTTCACTGTCATGTACGACCGCTGTAGCTCCAGTAAAATCAGTATCTTAAGTAGTAATGTATTTAGCCTTGTGCAGGGTACCACACAGCAGCTTATAGAAACGAGTGTCAGTGATCATCTGTGAGTATCGAATCGCAATACATATATCCGCCTCATGCTCGGAATTCTCTATTACCTGTGAAGTTACCACCCTTCAGCAACAAATTAAATATATTAAAACTTATTTTGCAGTTCATTCCATCACCAGATTATTATTCCTTACTATAGTCAATTCACTGTTACTTCCAACTTTTTAAAAATCCCTGCTAAAGTTTTACTTCCCGGATATTCCTCTGCCTCATGCAAATAAAGCTTGATCGGGTCTGTAAAATTACACCAAAGGGACAAATGCAACGTATTCGTATGCACTCAGTGTAATAATATTTTGTATAAGAACTATTTTTTACTTGGCATTGCCAACACACCTACTTTCTCCCTGTTTATTCATATTATTTATGCATTAAATTTTATAATTTATTGATAACTTAAATTATAAATTCAATTTTAATAACTAAAAGGTATTATCATGTTAATCCGAGTATAAAATGCTTGTGATAAATGATATTTAAGTAAAAACCGAGCACTTCATACACAGGTTGATTTTTCAAAGGTTTGATTCAAAAAGCATGAACCCAGCGAATAAAATATAGAATTTAAAATATAGAATTGTTAGTATTTCATTTAACATAGGTTCGTGTTCATGAGTACATAAAATTTGACAAGTATTATATAACGAGGCTATTTCACGTAATAACGCACCTTCATTGTAATTGTGTTTTTGTTATGAGCAAAATACTTATTGCTATATTTTTTATAGTATTTGTAAATTACTTGGGTTTTCCGCTTTTTATAATTTTTTTCCAGTTCTATAATAAATTCTCCTTAAACAGTGTTGATTGGTAATTTACATTATGTTTCCAGTGTAAACAAATTATAGTTCATGTAACTATTAACAGTTATCATTTCTATTTTTATGGTATCATTTTATTTCTGTGTGAGGAGAGAAATTAATTTAAATAAGCATTTCATAGACATGAGGGTCTCTCGTAAATTTTCACCAAAACACTATAACATTTCTGCAAAACGCATTAGTTACGTAATATGGAAAACCCTAGTTAAGGACGCAACACGACCGTGTGTGCGCGAGCACATCTGATCGGACGCACCGAGCCAGTCTGCCTCGCTGCCTGCCTGCGCGAGCGGGTGGCACCATGGCAACAGTCAAGGACAGGTTCTTAAGGCCCGAAGGCCAGCACACCCTCCATCCCCCCGTACTGCATCTGTACTCTGATGAGTAATGCAGTGCACGGCACTTTCTCCCCTTGTTTTCTTCTGGCCATTCACTGTTAATTTTGCCGTAACTCGGTATTCTGCCTGTTTTCTCTTTTAAAAACCTGTCCTCCTCGCCAATCTGAAGTGCCCCGACTTCCTCTTTGAAAGCCTTTACCTGAGCACACCTTCATGGGTCATCAGGAATTTGTTCTCCTTGCCACCTGTCGAAGTCCTCTGGCCTTCTTCCGACTTTGGTGGCAAATACAGTCAAGGACAGGGAGGTCTGGCAACACTGCTGTCAGACCCATGTGCCGGGGGGTGGTTGTGCGGGGGACCCCTCACGGAGCGGGGCGCCACATCCTCCCCTTGCCGAGTTCTCTCACTTCTGAAAACCGCCCTTCATCATCACTGGAACGCTAATCCCTCAGCGTTGGGGTGGTACATGCAGTACATGACTTCTGCCTAGGTGAACAAGGCACCTGCCTAGGGCCCTTGGCTCGGGGGGTGGGGGCCGTAGGTAAGGGGAGCTGGGGGCTGGCCAGGGAGCAAACAGTTTTTTTTTTTAATTTTATTTATCAAGAAAATCAAATAGGAAAGTACAAATATACAACAGTAATCAAATTAATAGAGGACAGAGGACAAGACAGCGCTATTTATTATTACAGTAGCGAAATCAAATATAAAATGAAATAGGTTATTTCGTTAAGTTACCAAAAAANCATGTCTGATGCTGGTGATTGCCATCCCCTATCAGCCGGGACTACTTCGGTTGGTTGCCTCTGACTGGTGTTACCTTGGGGAGCCATGGTGCCCGGTATTGGTGCCTTCAGCGCAGCCCTTAGGTTGTCACAATGGGATTTAACTTGCCTTCATGCTTCCATCTGGATGATATAGTCGGTCTTCCCAACCCTTGGTACCACTGTGTGGGGCCCACTCCTCGGGAGGAGGCAAATCTGCTCAGAAATTGGCATGGTTGGCCGACTGCTGGTTTTCTTTCACATAGACATGTTTTGCAATTTGCAGCTCTTTCAGGGGCCGTGTGGTTTCTGGCAACCACTGTTGGACGCGCCATTCCTTTCGTTTCCTGGCCTGTTCCAACCTCTACCGATGGTGTCCTTCTCGTGTTTCCATTTCTGAGGGTCCTTAATTTTGTGGTTTGTTGTAGGTATGCATATTCCCCGGGTCGTGCCAGAATCGTTGGTACTCTAATTGTTGGTGGTAGTGTTTCAATGCCCATACAATAGCCAAGCATTCCCTCTCGTTCACATCGTAGTTGCGTTCGCGTGGGGCAAACTTTGTGCTACTGTAGTCTATTACTCTGTACTACCCGTCATCATCGTATTGAAATAGATTATCGCCAAGGCCCTCCTGACTGGCATCTGTTAGCAAATATAAATTGCGTCGGGGGGTCTAAACGAGACAGTTTGTCGCACTGTTGGAATATGTGTTTGATTTCTTCGAACACCTTTTTCTGCATCGTCGTTCCATTGGAAACACCATTGTGTGGACAACAGGGCCGTTAGTGNGGGGTCTAAACGGGACAGTTTGTCGCACTGTTGGAATATGTGTTTGATTTCTTCGAACACCTTTTTCTGCGTCGTCGTTCCATTGGAAACACCATTGTGTGGACAACAGGGCCGTTAGTGGGGCTGTTATCAAGGCGAAGTCTTGTATGTAGGGCCTTAACCAGTTAATAAGCTTACCAGTTTATATTTAACTATATGTATAATCTTGTTTCTCTTTTAATTTAAGTGAGTACTGACACATAATAAACACTGTGATACTTGTTTGTCTGAAGAACTTAAATTTTTAATTACATAAATTCTGCTTTGAATTTAATTGTGTATTGTTTTTGTGCATATTCTTAATTTGAACTATTTTGTATTCGAATTATGCTACCATATACACTTAAGTAAATAACTCGGATAACCTACGAATTGAATCGCCAGCCAATATCTCGTTTCACTGTCATGTACGACCGCTGTAGCTCCAGTAAAATCAGTATCTTAAGTAGTAATGTATTTAGCCTTGTGCAGGGTACCACACAGCAGCTTATAGNTACACAGCGGCTTATAAAAACGAGTGTCAGTGATCATCTGTGAGTATCGAATCGCAATACATATATCCGCCTCATGCTCGGAATTCTCTATTACCTGTGAAGTTACCACCCTTCAGNTCTGTGAAGTTACCACCCTTCAGTAACAAATTAAAGATATTAAAACTTATTTTTCTGTTCATTCCATCACCAGATTATTATTCCTTACTATAGTCAATTCACTGTTACTTCCAAGTTTTTAAAAATCCCTGCTAAAGTTTTACTTCCCGGATATTCCTCTGCCTCATGCAAATAAAGCTTGATCGGGTCTGTAAAATTACACCAAAGGGACAAATGCAACGTATTCGTATGCACTCAGTGTAATAACATTTTGTATAAGAACTATTTTTTACTTGGCATTGCGAACACACCTACTTTCTCCCTGTTTATTCATATTATTTATGCATTAAATTTTATAATTTATTGATAACTTAAATTATAAATTCAATTTTAATAACTAAAATGTATTATCATGTTAATCCGAGTATAAAATGCTTGTGATAAATGATATTTAAGTAAAAACCGAGCACTTCATACACAGGTTGATTTTTCAAAGGTTTGATTCAAAAAGCATGAACCCAGCGAATAAAATATAGAATTTAAAATATAGAATTGTTAGTATTTCATTTAACATAGGTTCGTGTTCATGAGTACATAAAATTTGCCAAGTATTATATTTCGAGGCTATTTCACGTAATAACGCACCTTCATTGTAATTGTGTTTTTGTTATGAGCAAAATACTTATTGCTATATTTTTTATAGTATTTGTAAATTACTTGGGTTTTCCGCTTTTTATAATTTTTTTCCAGTTCTATAATAAATTCTCCTTAAACAGTGTTGATTGGTAATTTACATTATGTTTCCAGTGTAAACAAATTATAGTTCATGTAACTATTAACAGTTATCATTTCTATTTTTATGGTATCATTTTATTTCTGTGTGAGGAGAGAAATTAATTTAAATAAGCATTTCATAGACATGAGGGTCTCTCGTAAATATTCGCCAAAACACTATAACATTTCTGCAAAATGCATTAGTTACGTAATATTGAAAACCCTAGTTAAGGACGCAACTGGACCGGGTGTGCGCGAGCACATCTGATCGGATGCACCGAGCCAGTCTGCCTCTCTGCCTGCCTGCGCGAGCGGGTGGCACCATGGCAACAGTCAAGGACAGGTTCTTAAGGCCCGAAGGCCAGCACACCNTAGTTAAGGACGCAACACGACCGTGTGTGCGCGAGCACATCTGATCGGACGCACCGAGCCAGTCTGCCTCGCTGCCTGCCTGCGCGAGCGGGTGGCACCATGGCAACAGTCAAGGACAGGTTCTTAAGGCCCGAAGNAGTCTGCCTCGCTGCCTGCCTGCGCGAGCGGGTGGCACCATGGCAACAGTCAAGGACAGGTTCTTAAGGCCCGAAAACCAGTACACCCTCCATCCCCCCGTACTGCATCTGTACTCTGATGAGTAAGGCAGTGCACGGCACATTCTCCCCTTGTTTTCTTCTGGCCATTCACTGTTAATTTTGCCGTAACTCGGTATTCTGCCTGTTTTCTCTTTTAAAAACCTGTCCTCCTCGCCAATCTGAAGTGCCCCGACTTCCTCTTTGAAAGCCTTTACCTGTGAGCACCCCTTCATGGGTCCTCAGGAATTTGTTCTCCTTGCCACCTGTCGAAGTCCTCTAGCCTTCTTCCGACTTTGGTGGCAAATACAGGCAAGGNTACCTGAGCACCCCTTCATGGGTCATCAGGAATTTGTTCTCCTTGCCACCTGTCGAAGTCCTCTAGCCTTCTTCCAACTTTGGTGGCAAATACAGGCAAGGACAGGGAGGTCTGGCAACACTGCTGTCAGACCCTTGTCTCGGTGGTNTCTTTGAAAGCCTTTACCTGAGCACCCCTTCATGGGTCATCAGGAATTTGTTCTCCTTGCCACCTGTCGAAGTCCACTAGCCTTCTTCGGACTTTGGTGGCAAATACAGGCAAGGACAGGGAGGTCTGGCAACACTGCTGTCAGACCCTTGTCTCGGTGGTGCCGGGGGACCCCTCACGGAGCAGAGCGCCACATCCTCCCCTTGCAGAGTTCTCTCACTTCTGAAAACCGCCCTTCATCATCACTGGAACGCTAATCCCTCAGCGTTGGGGTGAACAATCAATGTCATTTATAATATCAATATGAAAAAAATCCGAGAGAAAATAGGCGTGTTGGTAATGCATAGTAAGAAATAGCCCTAATGAAAAAATCATTAAAATGAGTGCGCACGAATGCGGTGCTGTCTCTTTGTTGTAATTTTCTAGACTTGTTTAAACTTTGTTTTGCATGAGGCGGAGAAATCGCTAGAAAGTAGAACTTTTGCAGGGCTTCAGAAAATTTTTAAGTAACCATGAATGGACTATACTAATGATGTGTATGCTATTTTAGCTTTCAATCATACGTTATATCATAGTATTTAAAACAAATCTCCAAAATCGTCGAGATCGCTAAAAAAATGTCCCCATCGCCTTCACCAAAATGTTTAAATCGCGCCCTTGGTGACAAATGCTGACGTCAGTGTGTTGTTGTCTGCTCCAGTGGGCAGCCCTTGCCGCATGTAGACTACACGGCAAAGTGCTGAGGCAGTTGAAGGAGCTCTTTCCAACGCACGCCTGCCGGGAGTTCAACCACGTGTTCCCTCTGCTCGTGGAGAACTGCGGTTTCCGGGAAGACAACATTCCCCAGCTGCAGGACATCTCCAACTTCCTGAAAGGTGCGTGCTCTTGGACAGCTTCTGTAAGCACCTGTCCTGGCTGCAACACGTCCCAAGCCATCCGAATGGCAATTGTGGTAAACTCTGCATTCTTGTCTACTGCGAGAGTCATCTGCCGAATTTCACAGAGTCGTAATTTGTTTAGGAGGCGCATAAACATACAGAGAATGTCTCGAATTCTTGCAGTTACAAGTAATGATTTATTGCAAAACACAGAACGAGCCCCAGATTAACTATTATCTCTTAGCAGCAAGTGGTGTAAGAGAGAGATACTAGCGAAATATTGCTGGACACTGTAAAAAAAACCAATACTTTTAAAATATACACAGTACATCAGTAATGTTTTCTTTGTGTGAAAAGAGATGGGTTAAAACAGGTGTGAGGATAGCCTACAAATGTGCGATGACATAAAGCAGTGCGTAAAATATTTGATATATATATATATATATNACCTGGAAGGTATGCATAAAAATTAGTATAATGAATTAAAAAAACGGGAAAATGCAAAGCGGAATGCTTCTACAACAAATGCATTGGCATCCTCTTCGTGACAATGTACTAAATCCGACCTAAAACAAATGTATTTGACTGATTGCGTCGAAAAAACTAAAAAGTGGGATAATAACAACGCCAAGTCTGTGGAAATTGACAATTTAATAAGCGAAATGATTGCTTTAGAGGACTTACCCTTTAGTTTTGTGGAANAAGGCGAAATGATTACTTTAGAGGACTTACCCTTTAGTTTTGTGGAATGCGTTGGATTTGTCAGATTGATGAACCACCTATGTCAGTCGTATAATTTTAAAACTCGACAACATTTGACTTCGTTTATATGCGAGAATTTCTATGGCAAGGTAAAAGATAAAGTTTTGGAATTAATCAAATCATTTGAAAAAATGGCGTTTACAACTGATATCTGGTCTGATTCTGGTTCAGGAGTATCGTTGCTGAGTTTTACATGTCACGGCATAACAAAATAATTCGAAAGAAAAATTATTGTGTTAAAAGCAGAGGTATTTAACGATGGCCGACATACTGGTGAAAATATAGCTATAAAACTTGAAACCATGTTGTCATTATGGGAAATACCCAAAGAAAAANAATATATATACAACTTGAAACCATGTTGTCATTATGGGAAATACCCAAAGAAAAAGTGCAATGCATTGTTAGGGATGGTGGTACTAACATGAAAAAAGGTATTTCCTTTTTATTCATTAAAGACATTAATTGTTCATCACACCAAATTCAACTAGTTGTCAAGGACGGGTTTAAGGCACAGTATTCCGTTATTGCAGTGATTACAAAATGTTAAAAGATGGCAACACATTTTTACAACTCAAATATTACTCAAGATGAACTTGCAGCTCTACAAGAAAGGCTCAATCAACCAAAGCTTAAGATTATACAAGAGTGTGTTATAAGATGGAATAGCAACTTTTATATGTTGGAGCGCATTTTGAAAAATCTAAGATTCGTTGTGTCTTTACGCATCCACAAATAACAAAATTTCACAACTAACTTCCCAAGAGTGAATAATTGTCGAAAAACTAGTTACTTTGCTCAGGCCTTTTGAAGAAATTACAAAAGAACTAAGTGCAGCCAATATTTCCATATCTTCAGTAATTCCATTATTGGCCACCTTGGAAAAGGTAATTGATGAATTTGATGTGACTGGCGAATGCATCGGAAACACGATTATTGTTTTAAAACAAGAATTAATTCACAGATTTTCTCATTTAGAAAATGACGTATTGTTTGCTGCGGCTACTTTCATTGACCCGAGATACAAAGTGAAATTTTTCAAAAATTCTTCAACTAAAGATCAAGTTGTGAAAACTATTTTAGAATCCATTGGAAACGATGAATCAAGCCTATCTTCTTGTTCAAATCCTAAGCGTGCCAGAATGACTAATCATGGGATTGAAACCACTGGATCCAGTCACAAACGTGTTTAAATAGAGCAAATGAAATCGCCAGGACATTAACAGCTGTATCGACAGTATCTGCAGCATTTGTGTACAATGGTTGATCACGAATCATAGCCCAGGCCTGTTCAAAATAATGCGCAGCGTCGTTATAATTTGATAGCACAGCCTGTTTTTGAATATTTCCACTTTTCTGTTATTTCACAATTTAGTAGTACTTACAAAATGCACTTATGCTGCCCAGTAATGCTAACACTCCCGTGCTTTCTACTCACCCTGTTATTTCCACACTTTCAAGATTTAGACCCTCAAATATCTTCAAATGCTTACTAACAAGTAAATAAACAAATATAAGTAAAGCAAGCAAATTTAATTTTTTTTCTTCGAATAATAACTGCCATTACATTTTAGGAGTTCCACGTGTTTCATTTCAAGACAAAGTAATAATACTCTTAATATTTCTGACAAAGTTTTCCATTAAACAACAAAAAATTCGATTCATTCCATTAAATTATATTTGCTTTAAATTCTATTTAGAACTAAAAGTACTTAATGAATATCCATTTTGAAATATGGGAGACAAATTACTTCATCAGATATTTTTTTAATATAGCATACTTATAATGACAGACTCAAAATGTTTGTGTCCAAAAAATTAAATATTATCGTATTACCAATTTGATGCTCTCATAACAAGTTAACATTTCTTGAAAGTCTATCGCATATCAGCATCATTATTGTACGTTTGCTTAAATATTGAAAGTTTGGACAAATAGCTAATCTCATGGAATATGTAAGCATGTGTAACTATACTATAGTTAATGTGCAGCATGTTATATGTATAAATGGTGTGGCTTCATTATCACTCTTATAAAATTAATTACTGATCAAAGTTGTCGATCACTAAAGAAAATATATTTCAGAATTTATAATATGTAAATGTTTTATGTATCTTGAATGCTTACAATATGACACGTCGTCTCACTCTCTCTCTATCTCTCTCTCTCTCTCTCTCTCTCTCTATATATATATATATATATAAAAATATATATATATATATATATCAGTAATAAATAAATCTTTGACTCCCGGGAGGGGACATGACAACCGCATGCCCNTAGTAAATTTAGTCTGTGAAATAGCAGAAATGTATATTATTATGTATTCTCATCCTAAAACCTTAAATTTGATTCAAATGGCGAATGCATAATAAGAGACACACTAGATACCGAAATATAGGGATTGGACAACTTTTCTAAAGGTTTTAGCAAACTAGCGAAAGTCCGTAAAAACCTAAAACTAAAGTTTTTAGTAACGATAATGTCTGATTTTCCGGCCTACCTGTTGGAGGTTTTCTTTTACACTTCTGCGTTATATACTGAAAAGCAAGCTATGTAGCCATTTAACTAGGTCCCTCAATGAAATAACTTATCTCTTTTAAACAGTAATATCATTAAGACAATTTCAATGGTTTCTGTGTCTGCAATATTTGCGTCGGAGCATTAAAATAACTTTAAAAAATAACCTTAAGCGAAGGTTTTAATAAGTTTATTTTATGAAAACTTATGTGGCCATTATACAGCGCCCTTTACAAGATCCCTTCAAAACTCAAACGTTCGTGAAAACCCTTCTGAGTAGCGAGTTTGTTGATAAAACCGAAAACTAGATGTATATAAACTGGCATGAATCTAAAGAGATTTGTAATTTCCTGGTATCGTTATTTTGGGTTCATATCAAGTATGCCCATAATCACGAATGCGTGTTTCTGGTGATTATCGCCATTCAAGTGCCGTTATCGCAAAGTGTGGTTTACAGAACTTGCCGTAGAGCTCGGCTAACAAAGTAGACGAAAGATAGATATGAATGCCTACAAAATTGATTACGTCAAACCGTTCTCAATGGATTACCTTACGAGACCACACCCAGTATAATTGTTACCGCTCTTTTTAATTCAGCTCTTTGAAATGAATCTGGTACATGGAATATTACTGCCTGATTTCGTATATTTTTAACCACTATTACAGACATTCCTTAAGCACATAATCTCCACCACAACGTAACACGGGTTACACATGAGCAAGGTTTCGTAGTAATCTGATACACTTAGCCAAAAATGTCGACGTCTTAAGAGTGGAGTGGAAAGTTTTGGTCGGCTCTTATCGGCGAGAACTTGAGAGCTGGTGAGTGTAAAACGAAGTGACTAGGGAATAGTGTCGGAATGCAAGGGCGGGGGAAACGGGAGATCCCCGAGAAAATCCACCGACCAGCAGCATCGTCCAGCGAAAATCCGGGAACGACCAGGCTGGGAATCGAACCGGATCCACCTTAGTGGAAGACGAGCGCCCTCGGCTCCCTAACACGTGTTTGTAAATTCCGTAGGTTCATTTGTCTGTGGTCTATAATTTACAATGTCTTCAAACTCGAGCCAATAATATATTTGTTCCTTGGCTGGTTCTGCTGTGAGAATGCAAAGTTGTCTTGACTTCATTGGCTACGGGTTGTTATTGGCTCACATTACTCCATGGCCGGTATCCAAGTGATAGAAATGCATGAGTTCTATACATTGTTGGTGAATTTCACGAAGTTCTCCAGTCACAAGTGGCGAACTGTATTTATTTATAGTTTTTTTTTTTATCTGCGAATCATTTTGAAAGGACAAATTGCATTTCGGCTGTGAAATATAGAACAATTAAGCATTTCTTTGGCGTTCGTAGCCAGTGATTAGTTCACCACGAAATGTCGTTTTCAAATATTAAAATTCTGATTCGTCAACAAAAATCTCAATTACTGCAGTTTCGTTTTAATAACCAATACTAAATATTNAATTACTGCAGTTCCGTTTTAATAACCAATACTAAATATTAACCAACGGAAAATTGTTAGGTAGAAGACAGAGGTCATGGAATACATGGGCTGCCAATACACTTTAACGTCTGAATTATAAATGTGTATTAAGAATTTGTGTCCTAAATTGCGCAAGAATCTGAAATTTCTAGGGAAGAAAATTCTCAGGTAGTCAATATGCTGAAATATTTCCTCTCCACCAGTAGTTGGAAAAGTTTGTTATTGCGTCCGCTCAAAACGCATTCTCTGTGAGAGAATGGGTACTTTTAAAACCCAAGACTAAGATCTAATTTTATTTTTGATTTTTTCACTTCCGCCATAAGTAAAACTAACATTGCCATGCGCCTGGCAGCTTTATTAAATTTTCATCCCAGTGAAACTGTGAAATTGTTGAGAATGTACCTGTGCTATTTATTACACGCAAACTATTGTTCTAAAAACTACAAAACACATTATACTAAGTTCATTGGCCATCAATTTAATTATATCACAAACCGTGCAACACTCTGCCTTAAGGACTATTTTTTATGTATTCTCTACCAACTTAAATTTGACCCTGCATCTCGGTGTGTTAAATACCATGTATGTAGTTTTAGGCAGTGATTTTTTTCCAAGGATTCAATTCAGAAGGGCTCGCTTTACTGTGAGCGGCCTTGAAACACGTTTCAGCAAACAAAAGCATCCTTGCGTGTTCGCATCTCTCATGTTCGCCAGATCTGACACCGTCTGACTTTCTTTGTGCCCAGAGTGGAAAGTGCAAAAAAAAAAATATATAACTTAAGGGTTTTTAAAATAAATAATTACTTGTCCAAATGTTCTTGAACATCCAATAATATTTTTTTCCTCGAGATATTTTGTGATTTTTAAATTCTCCGATAGGGCAAACATTGTCGCTCATGAACTTACTTATAATAATATAAAGGTATGATATGCTTCAGGCATATGTTTATTATTACCTTTTACTTATAGTTATATAAAATATGCATAATAATATATAAGAAAATTGTATTAAAAATAATGCATAAATAACTGTAACTATATTTATTCCTATTACATATTGCTATTACCAATTATATATAGATGTGCATATATAGACGACGGTATCTAACCCATCGGAGAAGAAAATAAACACAATCAATCTCGGGGGAAAAAAAAATCGGAAATTCAAGAAATATTTGTTAAAGATTACATTAATTTGAATAACCATTGAGTTACTTTTTTTGTCATCCGTTCTGATTCATTTTATTTAATGACTGGTAAAAATAATCACGATTATATAGAATAATGAAAGTCGGCTGCAGCTCTGTTGACGTTCTGACACAGTGTATTAAACATTGATCTGGAAGTGAACATTCTCCTTGTACAGAAGATTATTCGCGCGTACGACTTGCAGTGATGAACATGGAGTCGGGATAACACCTTCTTCGTTGGATCGCCGACAGTGCAGATACTGCGACAAAGCATATGCGTTCGACTACAATGCGAGGCGACATGAGAGGAGTGAATGTCCGAAGAACACATCTCGTGTGATATTTAGCAGCAGAAACTGTCCTAGGCAGTTCGCACGAGGTGATAACTTGAATAGATATGCCGAGGTCTGTAAATATAGCATTCTTCTTCCTACCTAGAAACTGCATGTGACGACTTCGCTTCCTGTAGTTAACCGTACGCTGCATCATATGTTCACAGAAGGCGAGGGAGGGAACTATGTCTAACTTCGAAGTAATTAGCACAAGTAGCTACGATGACTAATGTCACCAACGATATTCCCCTCCACAGGAAAGGATACTCGTTTACATTTGTACTGACGAAGAAGTGAGTAATGCCTCTGCACAAAAAGAGAAGGGCCATGGATACGATAATGACGACAGTGTTGACGGTGAAAACAATGTTTGTGCTGAGAAAATGGACGTGAAGAATGCAGAAGCCGACAAGAACACCCATTACATATTTCCTGAAGATCATGAACTTGTTCATATACACAGACATATGATTGACTTGCGCAGTAAGGAGATATTTTCAATCATTGGTGAACTTACGGAAAAGGGCTACATAGATTGAAACCATTATGCACTACCCATCATCTGCAAACATCAGAGAAATGCAAATTTTGTAATGTATGGGAAAAGGTGGATGATAAATTAACGTGCTCTTAGTTATGCATTTTTAATTTATTCAACGTTGCCCCAACTGCTTTTCTGAAAAAATTATTAATTCAGTGGTCTATAAAATTGAATGCAATAGTCTATTTTAGTAAAAATTGGGTGAGAAAATGCGCTAGGGGGAATATGTTTCAATCCGAAGTATTATCTCTTTCTTGGGGTCTATATTTTGCCTGAGATTTGTTTGCCAACAAACGAACTGTAGTTGGAATGATTCTGAGGAATGATTTTAGGAATATGAAATGTTTTTGGGAAATATTTTTGAGGAAAAGGAATATTTTTGAGGAATTAGGATGGTTTTTAAGAAAAAAATTTATAAATGAGGAATGTTTTTAGGAATGAGGAAGGTTTTTGAGGAATTAAAGAGAGAATATTTGGGAGTGACCCTGCGGAGAATTGAACCTGTCTCGTCGTGTTGGGGCGAAGCGGTCGAGTGAGGAATGGGATTGTGTTGAGGTGGAACACATGTGCGAAAACGTGTGTACATAAGAAAGGATGGTGTGTGCGTACTTGTTATGGGAAACGAGAGCTCTAGCCACTCCGTCACCGCGGCCCCTGTCATGCGACATCATGGTAGAGATCATGGTTGTGAAGTGAACCTAGGGTGCAGTTTTCCATGAGGAGCCTGAACTTATGTGTAGTAATATTCATAATTTCGCAGATTGCAGTTTGCCTTCTGCCCTGAGTTTTCTCTCCTGCAGTCTGATATCGTTTAATTTTGCATGGTTAGTAAACCTCATGTGCGTAAATACGAGTATGTTTAACATTTTTATGCGAATTAATAGTTTATGTGCTAGCATAGTACTATATTTTGTATATTCGTGGCATCACGAAGGGATGACATAGTTCAAGTATGTTAGCAAACGTCAGAACTCTTTCTGGGCATGATGGCGGTGCACGAAGTTTGCCGCAAAAATGAACACCAATAATGGTAGATTTAGCTCTGGATTCTTATACACAGGCATGTCCAGACTGAAACATTGCCAACGTGCGTATGTATTTATTTAATAATCATAATGAACTGGGACTAATTTATAGTCGATATTCAGAGAAGATATTAAATTGCGTAATGTGTACTTTTAATGAATTATGTGAAGGGAATGGTGCTTCATTTTGTTCCCCCTATAGTTTCAGATCTTGGTGTGTGGAAATAGACGTTTCCTTAGAAGTAGCAAGATCAAAACAATTTAAAATACTAAGTTTTTTACACCAATGTATATAGCGTCTACTTGGATATATATTTTTTTTATTAACATGTGGTTCAAAAAGGCCTTAGGTTGTCCCGACGCAACAAGAGGTATATAGTTTATTCAAGAAATGATGTTTACAATCGTATTTGTGGAAGTGAGTGTATCGAATATTTTGTTAGATTTGTTCCTCCCAAACGGTTTAACACTAATTGATCACTGCGTATGGGGGCGTGAAAATATTTCTAATTATACGCATCAGCGGGTGGAAGGAATCGTTCGTTGTGTTACGAAGAAAATAATAATGATTCGTTTCGGTAGAAATTCCTAGCATTATCAGACTGGACACCAACGAATCGGGTGCAAATGGTAGCCTGAAATACCTGTAAAATGCGAAATGGTATCTCGGCATGCCTGAAAAAAAATTGAATGCTGATACTAAATAAATCTCTGTGCTCAATAAAGCGATTGTTTTTACTGTTAAATTGCAATTCGTACATATTTGACTGCATTACATTTAGCGATTTTATGTTATTTATTTAAGTTTGTAGTTCTCGAAACGAGGATTCATGATCCTGAAATCTCGATGTAGCGGATTCGCCAAATGACGAAAAGGTGTAACCGTACTTTCTATGATAATTTAACTCATGAAAATATGTTTTATTTGTGACTGTCTACTCGAATCTCGTAAAATAGTAGTGTGAGCTTACATATTCTAGGTGGCCTGCAAGCTCTCATAATAATTTTAAAAAATAATGTACCCATTTTCCACGGAGCAAGTTGCTATGGAAAACGGGAACAAGTGAGGACTCGTCCAAAAACCCACCCTAGCATTCACGTTGAGTGATTTAAAAAAATAAATTCTGCTGAACGAGTCGAGAATTGAACCCGGATCCCTCTGAATAAGAGTCTCCCCTGATGTTTACTCATGCGTGCACATGACAGTGCTGTTTATCTTATGAATTGAAGTTGGTGTGTGAGAGAAATAAAACATGCTGCTGGAGCTACAAGACCTCCCTCCCCCCAATATAAATACCCTCCAGCCCTCGTCCTCCGTCAGCTCCCCAGCGGTCAGTGCGCTAGAGCAAAGTCCAATACAACTGCTGCAGCGCGACTGGACGTGTGTGCGAGGTCACATTACGACTGCACGTACCTCTCCAATACTTCTGTAATGGCACTCGTGACCACTTCTTTAAGTACGCTTTGTCTTAATAGTTGTTTTAATGTGTCTAAAAGTCTCGCCTGCATTTGGCATATTTCGGTCTTTGTGTGTGTATTTGGTGCTTGAACAAGTGAAGAATGTACCATTTTTTTTAATTCCTTTTTTTCACAACATTACAAATTAACTTTGGTTTCACCGTAATCAGTCAAATATTTTCGTATATCATTTTTTATACGAAAAATGGCCAAAGGAGGTGTTCGAGGAAACATTTATTTACAAAAAATATATACATAAAATTAATTATCTACATTTACAAGGTAATAACATAACTCTAAAATCTCATGATCTCCACAATGCACTGGCTGCAATATGCTCTAATTGTCTCTCACTTGTGAAATATTCCCCTATATATCTCGACGAAGATGAAAGATGGTGAATGAGAGCTGTATGCTCGTGTCTTTGTTGAAATTCGTATTGTGGTATAAATCTTCATTGTGAACTAGCATATCGGGAATAAAACTGTGTTTTAGTTGGCGTAATTCGTAAAGAGTATATACTATTGACACCTTCTGACATTAGAGGCCGCACATATACATACACATGTTCGCATGTCACTTTTCATTCGGCTTAAGTCATGTAGCAGTGCAGTGGGAATCTAGTGGTGGAGGGTGGAGGTTTTTTTTTTACCGCGGATGTGAATTATCTCTTAATGGGGCGAAAGAGATGGACTCGAATACGTATCCTCTGTCAAGGGCTGATATCAGCTGTTTAGTATTAATTGAGCAGTTATGAAAGTCCTTTTTAGGATCTGTTTTGATGCCCGTTTTTTATCCTTCGAACATATGTATAGCAACACAAGTTGTGCACTTTGTGAATCATAAAACATAACGAACGATGCACATCTGTAATCAAATATTAAAACTTTAGAATGTGTCTATTACGGAACGGGTTTGGATGTGTTTATCTTTTTACTACTGATCAAAATAATTTACAGCAAATATAATACCTTCTTCTTCATTACGTTCAATTGCATTCAATTTTCAATAACAATTTTCATAAATATATATTCACTCTTAATAATTCCAAGATAAATTAAAAAATATGTTGGAAATGGAAGTATTGAGAAGAAAATAAATTTTAAGGATGGAAAAATTCCAAACAATTCAATGTAGAATTCCTCGATTTTACTGAAAATTCAGCTGGCAGAATGATAAAAAATTTCATTTGACAACCATTATCCAAATTTCTTTTAACAAAACAATTAATATTGTGAATACGAAGATAAAGAGAAATTATTTAAGGAATTTTGAACAACAATCTGCACGAATTTACAAAGTGATAAATTTTTTTGATTGCCTATGACTTTCCTTGCGTGGATCGGTTTAGTGGAATGGAACTGCAATGTAACACATAAGATAATATCGCCCATGCATGTTATACTGGGTTATAATTGTCGCTAAGCCTTCACGCTTGTATGTCGAGTCTGATGGGGCAATGTTGTTACAACCCGCTTCGTATCCAAGAAAGGGGCTTAGGGGACTTCCGAAGTTCAAGAAAAGACTGGAGTGGAATGTGAGGAAAAGGAACAATCATAAATTAAAGATGTGAGATGTCAAAATGTGAGAAAATATCCAGTGTATTGCACATGAATTTTTCAAATAGTTTGTCTCACCTATAGCACATAGATAGACTTTTTTTTACTTCCGTCTAGTGTCTGTTGATATTTTTATAATTGAAGATTTTAAAACGTTATTTTTAAAAATGCATGGCCCCTTGTAGTATTGCATTGCGAAAAATACGAGTAACATTCTTTGCCATCGCCATGGGTGCACAGCGTACGAGTAAAAACTTAACATCCATGGTCGTAGTTAAAGTTTTATGTCAGAAGGGAGAAAACATTAATTTGTAAGGAAAATTGCATACATTTACATTTGAAGCTCATTAACGAAAAATTCCTTGATGCAAACTTCTCGTTAAAATAAATATTTATCCTTTCCATTTGGACCGGGCTAGGGAATTTAAAGTTAGTTATTATGCTTAAAAAAAAAAATTGGCTATCATGTATTGCAGTGTAATATCTCCTCAACTTGATACCATTTAATATTTTGTGAATTTTTGTAACTAAAGCAAGTACATTTTAATAAAATCACCATTATTAAAAAACCGCGAAACATCGTGTATCTCGAGGTTACTAAGAAGGATGTTACACTGCACTTTTGAAGTTTTATAAATTTCCTTCGCTTTCAAGCCGCAAACGTTTATTAAGCTATTTTGTGTACTGTAATGCAGGATATATCTAACCAACTTCTTTGATTCTTTGATTTATAATTCCCGTAGTGTCATTATTTACTCTCTGTTGCGCAGGACGAATGCCCCCCCCCCCCNGCCTGCGGTGAGGGACGTTCTGGGTTCGAATCCGATGTAAGGCGTGGGTAATAATTGAAGTTAGGTTATTGGTTACTTTGTAAGCCATCCGTTAATAAGCCTTTACGCAAAACTCTGGGGGACGTCAATAATCCCTTTAAAACACAATCCCCCCACCCCCCTCCTTCAAGGTTCCAACCACCTACATCCATAACAACCCTCAACAAACTAGATGTCTCGATACGTGATACGTGCCTGGCAACAGTGTATTTCAGAACAAAACAACTGGCAAGCAAATTATAGGTCCACATTCCAATGTCGTCACGAGTACTGTAACCTCGACTGCACCCAGTAACACTTGCACATAATCTACAGGTGCATGATAACCCACTTCAATAATTGTATTGCGCATATCAAAATGGTTTTGACATGTATATGTGACAAGGCTACTGTAAAATTATTGCTATATAAAGNAATTGTATTGCGCATATCAAAATGGTTTTGACATGTATATGTGACAAGGCTACTGTAAAATTATTGCTATATAAAGACTTGCTTACAGTCATTGCTTCACTCTGCTTTCTCGTGTTCCTAGATCACTACTAAACAGCGTTTTCTTAGTTGCAAGGTAAGTGAAAAAATCTGATATTTTTTTATTATCTGAGAAACAAATTTAATTATAAAAAGTGCCATAAAAATTTTTGCGCATTAAGCATTAATAGTTTATGTATGCAGTTAGACATAAATACATAAAAATTATCATAAAATATACTTCTGTTGTATTTTTGGATTGCACAAGTAAATTTTAACAAATNAATTGTATTGCGCATATCAAAATGGTTTTGACATGTATATGTGACAAGGCTACTGTAAAATTATTGCTATATAAAAACTTGCTAATAGTCATTACTTCACTCTGCTTTCTCGTGTTCCTAGACCACTACAAAACAGCGTTTTCTTAGTTGCAAGGTAAGTGAAAAAATCTGATATTTTTTTATTATCTGAGAAACAAATTTAATTATAAAAAGTGCCATAAAAATTTTTGCGCATTAAGCATTAATAGTTTATGTATGTAGTTCGACATAAATACATAAAAATTATCATAAAATATACTTCTGTTGTATTTTTGGATTGCACAAGTAAATTTTAACAAATNGACATAAATACATAAAAATTATCATAAAATATACTTCTGTTGTATTTTTGGATTGCACAAGTAAATTTTAACAAATTGTAATTAAATTATATTTGCAATCGTTGTTAAAATTTTATTAATATTTGCTTTCTGTGTCACTTAAATTATATTGTTTCTTTACTGCCTTTAATTAGTACATAAAATATTGCAAACGTTTAACTATCTACATTTACAATATCAAGTTGCGCATCGTTATTTAAATCAAATATCTACAACAATATTTCATATTGATGAAGAACATTTAACAAATAATAATAATGGTAAGAAAACCTAAACAATTCTCTGTAAACATCAATAGTATCAACCACAGATAATATGTCTTCAAAAATTAACATTTTTGCATAACTAATTGCAACATGCAGTGAAAGAAAGTATATATATTATTACTGTTATAGTAAGCATTATGCCATAATTTGATATTCAAATCTGCTGCTTTTTATCCAAAAAAATTTAGGCACTGCATATTTTAGCATGTCTTTTAAACATTACTACAAATATCTTGAAAAAAAATTTTTTTAATTTTTTGGTTAAAAAAAGGTTAGAACAATGTTGAAAATGTCAACAGTATATTTAATTATATACATGAATGAAGAGTGTGTTTCCTTTTTAAGCATAAAAAAGGAAGTGTGACTATTATATCATAACCTGTGATTAATAAATACTTATTCACACAGATAACGAGATAATACAACATGTCCAGTGCATGGAAAATATAGACAGTAAACAATACCCACATAGGTGAAATAATTAGAAAATTCAAATCATTGCATATATTATTGATACCGAAAATTCATCAATCCCATTCAAAACATGCCATGTATTAGAGTTTTTACATAAAAAGCATAAATTTATAATAAAATAAAACAATGTAAGTAGTGGTAAATGGGTGATTCTGTTCCACAATGCTGCAGCAAACTAACCGATGGCTGTGATTACCCTGCATGTTAATGCTAATAATTCTTCCAGTACCGCATGTCAGTAGAATAGTTAGTGTACAGAGGTACAATGTCAGAGTAACCAACATGCAAGAGTGCTTGTGCAGATGAAGGCGGTGTTTGCTGTACCACTCCTGCTGGCCGCGATGTTCCTCCCCACCCAGGCAGTCACTGAGCCGTCCACTGGCTCCACCGGCTACGAACACTTCCCTGGCCTTGGTTCCTACAAGTTCTACTCAGAGCCACAGACATGGGCCATGGCAGTGCAGACCTGCCTGCAGGACGGAGGACAGCTGGGAATCATCAACTCTGACGAGGAGGCGCAGGTCTACTCCACAATCCTTGCCAGATACTCCACGATCCCTGGAGCCAGCAGTCAGAGCTTCTTCTTCGTCGGCCTCACCGAATTCCGCGAGACCAGGGAATTCCTCACTCTCGATGGTCAGTAATGCCTCCAGCGGCANTCTTCGTCGGCCTCACCGAATTCCGCGAGACCAGGGAATTCCTCACTCTCGATGGTCAGTAATGCCTCCAGCGGCCGGCTCTTTTCTAAAAAATGTGGCACGGTCTTGGTTATTTCTGGCAATTCTTGTAGGTTTCTTATACCAGGGTTATTATATGGAGTATTTCTTAAGCATAAAATAATTCAACTAGTGTCAAAATTGTTAGGTTTTTGTGGCTATGAATAATTATATTTAAAATAGCATAAACTTGGCGATAATTCGCAATGTAAAATTGTGGTTTGACTGGAAATAACATATTTACCTTTAGGTCTACACACTTCCAATATTTATGGTAAATATTTTTAATAATTAAATTATTCATAACGTGCTATTTTTGCTGCTAAGTGGTTTTCAAAACATTTTTTTCCTTATATTCGAATAGTAATCTATAATGAATTTGTGAAATAATACTGTAAGAAAATCAGACAAGAGTTTGATTACCAATTGTATGTTCCAAGCTTTGATATTGTAATTCCAAAATTTAATATATGAGATAATCCTTATCAATCAATCTAATTCTCACGTTGCAGGATTGCCTGTCGCCGATTCTGGCTACTCCAAGTGGGCGCCTGGAGAACCCAACAACTCCGGCGGGTTTGCAGAGAAGTGCGGATCCGTCAACCGCAATGCGGAGCTCAATGACATTCCCTGCTCCAACGTGCTGGCCTACATATGCGAGCTGAAATATTCTTCATAGACCAGAATTCATTATACTGCATTCAGTTCCTCATTAAATGTTGTCCGCGCTTTAAGTGTACATGTCTGAAATAAAATATTGTAAATATTATTACACGTTTTTTACTGTGGTTAACAATATTGTTATTTCTCAGGCACACAATAATTGGATAATAAAGTGTGTTCTCTAGAAATATTTTTGTTCGTAAAGTTATCAAAGAGCAAACCGGGTAATATAATTATGATCTGTCCCACCATAGTATATCCAATACTTAGAGACCNTCTTCGTCGGCCTCACCGAATTCCGCGAGACCAGGGAATTCCTCACTCTCGATGGTCAGTAATGCCTCCAGCGGCAGGCTCTTTTCTAAAAAATGTGGCACGGTCTTGGTTATTTCTGGCAATTCTTGTAGGTTTCTTATACCAGGGTTATTATATCGAGTATTTCTTAAGCATAAAATAATTCAACTAGTGTCAAAATTGTTAGGTTTTTGTGGCTATGAATAATTATATTTAAAATAGCATAAACTTGGCGATAATTCGCAATGTAAAATTGTGGTTTGACTGGAAATAACATATTTGCCTTTAGGTCTACACACTTCCAATATTTATGGTAAATATTTTTAATAATTAAATTATTCATAACTTGCTATTTTTGCTGCTAAGTGGTTTTCAAAACATTTTTTTCCTTATATTCGAATAGTAATCTATAATGAATTTGTGAAATAATACTGTAAGAAAATCAGACAAGAGTTTGATTACCAATTGTATGTTCCAAGCTTTGATATTGTAATTCCAAAATTTAATATATGAGATAATCCTTATCAATCAATCTAATTCTCACGTTGCAGGATTGCCTGTCGCCGATTCTGGCTACTCCAAGTGGGCGCCTGGAGAACCCAACAACTCCGGCGGGTTTGCAGAGAAGTGCGGATCCGTCAACCGCAATGCGGAGCTCAATGACATTCCCTGCTCCAACGTGCTGGCCTACATATGCGAGCTGAAATATTCTTCACAGACTCGAATTCATTATACTGCATTCAGTTCCTCATTAAATGTTGAGCGCGCTTTAAGTGTACATGTCTGAAATAAAATATTGTAAATATTATTACATGTTTTTTACTGTGGTTAACACTATTGTTATTTCTCAGGCACACAATAATTGGATAATAAAGTGTGTTCTCTAGAAATATTTTTGTTTGTAAAGTTATCAAAGAGCAAACCGGGTAATATAATTATGATCTGTCCCACCATAGTATATCCAATACTTAGAGACCATCATCACTCTCTGGATATCACAAAAGCCTATTAGTTTACTCTACACTTATCATAGTGTCAGAGAGACTGACAGAAGTGTCATACATAACCTCTCTGCTGCAAGGCGACTCTGAGGCTTCTCGAGTGGTGTTTCGGCATCCGACATCTCTTGGGTTTAAGCAAATGAATGCTACACCGGGCACCGCCTCGTACCACCTGGGAACCTAACTACTGGATAAGGAGACATCTGCCCTAATGGCAGGGCCATTCTATATATGTCTGCAGCATGAAACTAAAGGAAATCTATAACACTCCATATGTACAGCGTAACCTCTTTCATAGAAACCTCAAGAGACCCGATGTTTTGCAGTTTCTTAATAATGAGGATTGTTTTAACATGCGTTTGCGTTAGTTACAAAAAGTTTCAAAAAATTAAATTGTATCAATTTATTGAAAAATAAATCGTTCATACCACCGGCATGACTTATTTTTTCAAGTTGACTAAATATTACACTGCAATACAAGTTAGCCAATATTTTTTATTAACGATAACAACTAACATTATAACCCCTACCTCAGTCCAAGAGGAAAGGAGATAACTTTGAGTTAATGAGAAGTTTGCATTAAAGAGTTTTTTGTTAATGAGTTTACACTATAAATGTATACAATTTTCCTTACAAATTAATAATTGCCCGTGTGACTAAAATTTTAACTACGCCCATGGATGTAAAGCTTTTACTCATACGCTGTGCATCCATGGAGATGGCAAAGGAATGTTACTCGTAGTTTTCACAATGTTATACTACAAGAGGGCACGCATTTTAAATAGCGTTTTAAATCTCGTAAATTATAAAAATTACAACAGACACTAGAAAAATAAATAGTATATGTCTATCTGTGTTCTTCGTTCCAAGCTATTTTACAGAATAAGTTAATATCTGACCTTTATAAAATATAATATAATCTATAATATAATATATAAAAATCTATCCTCTTTGAAATACGTCCATATATTATAAGTAGGCATTTCAAAGAGAGCAGATCATACCTGTGTTGGAATAGGTAGCGATGCTGCGTTTAAGCAATTAGATTAAGGCCCGATTCCCCCGAAAGACAATAGTAAACCACTGCCGTATCGCAGTACCCTAAAAACTTCCACATTGTACATTGTCCTATTTAATTTAATTTACTGTATATGGTGTAATTTTAATTATTAATCAGAATCCTTGAAAATGTTATTTAATGATTGTGCAAAACTGAATCTCTTAAATTTTCTATTACAAGATTTTAGAAAAGAAATACTATAAACACTTAGGTTTTACAAAAACTCCTCACTCAATTGCGTCTGTGCGATTTGTGTAACTCTAACTAATTCCTGAAGCCAAGGAGAAGATTCAAACACAGTTTATCAAGGAATTAAAGATCTGAGAATAAATATTTATGAATACGTGTTGCATATAAATATGCGTTTGTCCCTTAGTTGGAAAAAAGAGAAAATATTTATATGTCCAAATGCAGTTATTTTAATTTGTATTTATTTCATACTATATTTGTCAGTTACATTATCCTGCCATTCCAAAAGCTCATAATTACTTCGGACACTGTATAATGTGCACCGTATTAACCATTCATCATGCGAACATGTTACCGCGCTGGCGACGTGAGAGTTGTTCTACTTCCTCCACAGTTCAGTGACAGCCTGTATATGACAGTCTGAGCAGTGGCGTGCATATTACTTGGTATTCCCTCTGCATTCTGACAAGGACCTGTGAGGTCCTGGTCCTGGGAGACGCTGCAGGTGTCTGCACTGTTCTTGGACTGTCTGCACTGGTGCAAGAGCAAGACAATAGGAGTCTGATGTTCCTGAGGAGACTTGAATGAGTTTCCTATAGAAAATAGCCTTCAGCTCAATTAGTTAATTATTAAAATAATGTTTACTGAGTATCAGTTGCTGGCTCCCGACATGACACGTTTACCAAACAGGTTTTCACTTAGGAAAAATTTGTGGTATCAGAGTTCCTGATATATGGTTGAGTTGAGTTGAGAGATTTGGGCGGCTATAACAACGAGGTCTTGAGAGCCGATGAGGGTGAAACGTATTGAGAATGGAGTAGTGCCAGAATGGTAGAGTGAGGGGGTGGGAGATTCCCGAGAAAACCTGCTGACAAGCGGAATCTGGAAGGGACATTGGCCAGTGATGGAGTCTGGTTCCCCTTGGTGGGAGGCGAGCAGGCTAACCGCTCAGCCACCGCGCCACCCTTATAAATGGAAGGTATTAAAATATAACACAGACTATTGTAAAACTCATTAGGTAAAATTTCAGACATTCTATATAGACTGACAAACAAGCTTCAATGCAGATGAAATTATCACCACGGGAAGAAAATGTCACTACTGCATATTAAATCCAGCCGATAATAAAGTAATTCAAATATATGACTTCTCAATCGACTGTGATATTATGTATATCATAGCAATAAAACTCAATAACACAGGTTGGAGGACGATAACAACCTTTTGATATTTTAAGTGTATCCTTTTATAAAATCTGACATCCCGTTGGATTTCATAACTAAAGTGAAATCAAAATTCTTATGGACAATATTGGTAAATCGTGTTAAATGAAACAGCATCTGAATCATTATTTTACTGTTTCTTTTTTTATATAATAAATTACTATGATATCCTTTTTATGCTCTGCTGCAACAAAAACACTAAACGCAGCTCTAAGTCGTTTAGCTTCCATGTTGAGGACAACCTCCCAGCAGCATCGGACCTCTCTTGAAGTATCTTCGTGAAGGACGCTGGTGTAATTACTGAGATATCCTATCCTGTTAATAATATTATAAATGCAAGAGTTGACCAGAAACAATTATCAAGGATGGTGTATCTGTGTGCCTTGATTGTCCTTCCACATTGTCAATGAGACACTTACACCCAGATCCACACATGGTTTGGCCGAGGTGTTACTCGCACTTCTAGTGTATCTTAGGCAGGGCCGGATTTTAAGTTTGGACACTCCTAGGGCCAAGGGTTTTTGCCGCCCTCTTTTTCATTACATAAAATGAGGTGGGGGGAGGTCGATACAGCAATTTTCCTCAAGAAAATAATCTTTATGATGACAATTTTAATTTAATTCCTAATAGCATCACCTATAAAAATAATCTAAGAAGCAAATTTTTTTATTTTGGGTGTATTAAATAAATAAAATAGCCCAACAAGGTATTGGAAGTAAGTTTAATCTCTTCGATAGCTTTCAACACATAAATACATGTATGCATTATACGTTATTGACATATTAAAATTAAATTGATATTAAAATTAAATATTGAAGTTTCTTCAAATGTGAATATCATAGAGTTTGTAAAATTGGTTAAATAATAAGTTAACTCATGTAACAAGATTGAAAAGAAACGTACTGCACTTAATGAAACTTTAAAAAAAATTCAGGAAACAAAAAAAAAATGAATACTTTTTTTATATGTAGTACTTCTTACCTTCAAAGTCAATTAAAATGCCTTTCTCCTTGCTTTCCTTCGAGCGATGGTGTCAATGATGTGATCGTACAGCATCTCTAGAGTCAGCCTTCCCTCTATGGTGAGCAGGGCTAATGATGTTAATCTGTCGTGGCTGGTTCAAGATCTTAAATAGTTCTTCACACGACGAAGGGTGGGGAAGGATCTCTCTCACGTGCAGTTTGTGGCAGGAGCACTAACAACCATTCTTAAGGCAATGTCAATGTTCGGGTAGATGTCAACTGCATCAAAATGACGCAAAAATTTGCTAATATCTGTTAGGGAAATGCTGGGTTTTCCTTTGTCATTATTTTGCACCAAAAAGTGTTTCAAATGTAAACACTCGTCTACATCAACATGTTCAAGATCTTCCTGATACAAATTCAGTAGTAATATTGAATGCTTGGTGATTTGTGCAGCTTTCAGTCCTTTAATAACCTCGAAAAATCTAAACCTGTTACGGGGCTGAGTATATTTATTTTCACGTCTGTTGAGTTCGGAATACAAGTTGGAATACAAGGTATGTAATATAAAGTTGAAAGTGTTCACACGAAACTTCTCAGACCGTGTAAAGGTAACATCGCTGCTATGTCCACCATATTCACCAAACTGTGAAGGTATCTTCCTTGTACGTCGGGAGTCTGCTACGGACTTCTTACATTTGCCTCTCGCTGCACTTTCTAAGCCATCGAAGTTTTTTCACACTTCTTGAAGAAAGCCACAAAGAGACTCGTAGTAAGTAATAATCTTCTGTAGCTCTGTGGTTTCATACTGCACTTTTATGTTCACCTTATTAAACCTTTCCATGATGGTACAACATGTAATCACCATGAATGTAGTCTCAGGGGAACCCAACTTTTATTTTAAAGCATTGGCTTCATTTATGGTTGAGGGTCTTTCATCACTGCCATTAGCAATTTCATTCCAACTTTCAAAAATACCTTATCTGTTTACATCTACAACTCGGCAGGCGTCGTGACGAGCAGAACATCGAGTCTTAGAGAGATTTTGTAGTTATAAAGTATATTTTATTTAGGATGGCCCTTCTGTTTTTTGAGGCCCTTAAGAATTTAAAAAGTTCCTACAGCAATCCAAAAAATGAAACTGCCTCTGTACATGATTCTGCTGCACAGCACCCATTAAGTTGAAAGAATGAGCTGAACATGGTACATACTCCGCCAGAGGACTAAGTTCCTTGATACGAGCTTGAACGCCGGTATACACGCCAGACATATTTGAAGCATTGTCGAATGCCTCGCCTCTACAGTAAGATATGTGCAATTAAATTTCTTAAGTAGTCCCAGGACTGTGTTGACAATTTCTTCAGCTTTATGTCCAACTTTTGGAACACAACCAATTAACCTTTCAATCGGCACGCCATCATTGGCAGCATATCTAAGTACTACAGTCAGTTGTTCCAAATGTGATATGTCTGGCGAGGAACCCAATTATTACCAGAGTATTTAGTTTCTTTAACTACTTTAAAAATGGTTTTTTAACTTTGTCTGCTTTAAGAGCAAAAAGTTCTCCATATATTGTATTAGAAAGAAAAGATGTGCTTCCGGAAACTTTGTCAACATATTGCATTTTATATGTTCTGCAATAAAAGGTTCTAATACGGCCAGAAATTGCAACAGTCCGATGGAATTTTTAATATGAAGTCTATCTAAGTGTTTGTGTGTTCCACGTTATGCCAGTCATTGAACAGTTAAATATTTAACTGCCGCCACTTCTCCATTGGGTATTTCCCTCCAATAGTAGACTTCTTGTTCGAGTATCTCACTAAGTTGAACATCAACACGGCCTTTCAAACCAGCCCTAAGTTTTAGTTTTCCTATGTTATTTTTATGATTAAAACGGTGTTCATGTTCTAACACTCGTTGATAAGCATTTTGTTTCAGTCATTGAATTCAGTAGAAAATGCGCCCGTCCTATGAGACTGTCCAAATAGCAAACATGAAACACAGAAAACGCATCCTTTTGATGGCGAATTAACCAGCCATGTTCTGTTTATCGTTTCAGCGTTTTGAAGTTTTTTTGAAAAACAAGCTCTTGTAAAAGCAATGAGCTATGTCTGAATATTGTATTTTATACTGATTAAAGTCTAAATCGTTATTCTGTATAATCCCTTAAGAGCACACATAATCTTGCAGTTGTTCATTTGACCGATTGCGTGTGCGATAGACCTGAGTCACATGTTCTACGCCACTGTCCACATGTCTACGCCACTGTCCACATGTCTACGCCTACTGTAACTCATTTAAAAAAACCACGCAACTTCAATCAACAATAATTATGTACACCAATTAACTGAATAACGCAAAATAAAATGAAGAATTTTCTTAACTCATTATAAACATTTTCTTTGTTTTTAAAAAAAAAAAATTTTAGAGTGCGCCCCCTATCATTGGGCCCCTAGGCCGGGGCCTAGTGGTGAATCCAGCCCTGATCTTTGGAAAGTATCGGAACTGTGTGGTAGCTAAATCCGTAAATCCATCAATGGGTTGTGAACTGCGAAGGTCTTGTCCAGCCTACGGAGTGTTAGCCAGTGCCAGTACTATGGAACTGTCGCCAAAGTAAACATCTGGCGGGGCCTACAGTTCGTCCTGTGTTCCTTCCTAAGTTTACACTGACTTGCGGTTTTCACACCAAAGTGTCCTTCAAAATAGCCAAAGAAAAATTAAACACAGTGGATTTCGGGCTTTGACCCCCAATCGACCTGAGCACTAAGAAGTACAACGCCTTGCTTATTGGGCGGGTTCCAGGGCCATGTATAGAATGGCCCGAGCCATTAGGTCAGATGTCTCCTTATCCAGTAGCAAGGTTCCCAGGTGGTACGAGGCGGTGCCAGGTGTAGCATTCATTTGCTTAAACCCAAGAGATGTCGGATGCCGAAACACCACTCGAGAAGTCTCAGAGTCGCCTTGCTGCAGAGAGGTTTTGCATGACACTTCAGTCAGCCTCTCCAACACTCTACTTAGTGGAGAGTAAGCTTGATGCGGGGCGAGTACAGGGGATAGGCAGTTCGCTGTATTCATACCCTGCTATAGGTAGCAAGGGCAAGCAGGTGACAACGAAACTACAGAGGGAAGAACCGAAAGTTGAGAGAAACAGGGCAAATCCCGAAAAATAGGTGATATAAGACCTCGGCGAAAGAATCAAGAGAACCCCCTACGAGATAAGTGCCGACACAGCTCCCGGGAACCCCCGGGATATCATGCCATACCCTCCCTCCACCACAGTTGGAGCGCGCGATTAGCTGACGAGACTCGAAATCCTTCACAAAAAACGCGCGAGGTACACTGGGAATTCCCGCTTTCTCTCTCTCTCTCTCATCTGCTGACAGCCAACTTGAATATAGAGGTGGACGGGTTAAATTCCGGAGCAGCAAAGAAACGAGGTCAGTTGTGATAAGACAGTAGTGGTCAGTCGTTCGAGGTGAGTCGTAATCATTTGTTCACAATGAGTTTTTGAGACGCAATGCGAGGCGAAGAAGGCAGTTAGCGCTAGAGGCAGTCGTATCACCAGACCGGAGTTCCGACCCGGCCCAGGCAGTAATGTACAATAAGTTGTACGCGGTCAGTTGTTCGGGAGCAATTATCGCCAGCCCAGATGGGAGTTGTTTGGCGGTACAGCCGCGAGATGGGAAATATGCAGCCGAAATAGGAAAAGCAGAAACAGGAGAAGCTGAAACTTAATGTGTAAATTCCAGAGACAAACCCAGTAAAAGTGCCGAGAACTTATGAGTTCATTTCCGAAAACGTAGTGGCAGTTTACGAGGTGGGGAAGTCAGAATCGCGAGCTGCAGTCGAGGATACACGCTCTCCTACAAATAACGCCAGCCTAGGTCGCCGAGGAAGTACAAAGTCCCGTCAACCAGTCCCGGACCTCCGAGAGAGTCAGTCAAAGCCGCAGGAAGAAGCAAACATAGTACAGCATGCAAATAATAGCCAGTCAGAGGGCCTGAATTAGGGCCACCTAACTCACCATGCCTCACTACCAAAGAAGAAAACTCACCAAAAGCCACAGTCAATGATAAGTAGAGAAACGTCTCCCTTCAAAAACCTTCCCCTACGCATAGCATTTAGCCCACCAGCCCTTCAGACCTACTACTTTCAGAGGGTGCTCAGTCTCGCCAGTGTGTGTAAATAACTATGTGACCTTCAGAACAATAAAATACTGTTTTTTTTTAATTATCGGAGATTACTAGTATTTGTATACCTAGAACACAACAACCTCAGGTGCCCTTAGTCTGCTCCTAAATAATTTAACTAAATAAACTACTGGCCACCACCNTAATTATCGGAGATTACTAGTATTTGTATTACCTAGAACACAACAACCTCAGGTGCCCTTAGTCTGCTCCTAAATAATTTAACTAAATAAACTACTGGCCACCACCCTGCATAACTCAGGTGGCCTAGTAGCGATAAGCTTTTGTGATATCCAGGATGTGATGATAGTTTCTAAGCATTAGGTATACTATGATGAGACATATTATAATTCTTTTCCCGGGTTTGCTCTTTGATAACAATACAAACAAAAAAATGTTTCAACAGAAGACACTTTCTTATCCAATTATTTTGTGCCTGAGAAATAGCAATTTTGTTAACCACAGAAAACATATGATAATATATGCAATATTTTATTTCAGGCATGTAAACACTCAAAGCACACACTACATTTAATGAGGAACTGAATGCAGTATAATAAATTCCAGTTTATGCTGAATATTTCAGCTCGCAGATGAACCCCAGGACTTGGGTGCAGGAAATGTCGTTGAGCTCCGCATTGCGGTTGACGGATCCACACCTTTCTGCAGTCCCACCGTAGTTGTTGGGTTCTCCATCTCCCCACTTAGAGTAGCCAGACTCGGTGACTGGCACACCTGCAACATGAGAATTAGATTGATGTGGATTATCTCATTAATTAAATTATGTAATTACAATATCAAAGATTGGAACATACAATTGGTAATCACCTCTTGTCTGATATTCTTACAGCATGATTTCTCAAATTGATTATAGATTACTTTTACAATATAAGAAAGGATATTTTTGGAAACCACTTAGCAGCAAAAATAAAATTTTATCAATTATTTAATTATTAAAAATATTAATCATTAATATTGGAATTGGTAGACCTAAATAGAAATATGATTTTTCACTCGAACCACGATTTTATATTGTGAATTATAACTAATTTACTCTGTTTTTATTATAAAGAAACTTTATATTCATATTAATTCATAACCACAAAAACCTAACATTTTTTACACTATTTGAATTATTTTTGCCTAAAAAGTACTTGATGTAGCTATCCTGATATAAGAAACCTGCAAGAATTGCCAGAAATAACCACGACCGAACGACATTTTTTAGAAAAGAGCCTGCCGGTGGAGGCAACACTCACCATCGAGAGTGAGGAATTCCCTGGTGTCGTGGAACTCGGTGAGGCCGACGAAGAAGTAGCCCTGGCTGGTGGCTCCAGAGATCATGGAGTGTCTGGTGAGGATCGTGGAGTAGACCTGGGCCTCCTCGTCAGAGTTGATGATTCCCAGCTGTCCTCCGTCCTGCAGGCAGGTCTGCACCGCCATGACCCATGTCTGTGGCTCTGAGTTGAATTTGTAGGAACCAAGGCCGGGGAAGTGTTCGTAGCCGGTGGAGCCAGTGGACGGCTCAGTGACTGCCTGGGTGGGGAGGAACATCGCAGCCAGCAGGAGTGATACAGCAAACACCGCCTTCATCTGCACACACACATTAGCATGTTGGTCACTCTGACATGGGACCTCTCTATATAAACTATGCTACTGACATGCCCTACTGGAAGATTTATTAGCATTAACATGCAGGGTAATCACAGCCATAGATTAGGTTGCTGCAGCATTGTGGAACAGAATCACCCATTTACCACTACTTACATTGTTTTATTTTATTAGAAATGTATGCTTTTTATGTAAAAAACACACATACATTACATGTTTTCGAATGGGATTGATGTACTTTCGTTATCAATAATATGTGCAATTATTTGAATATTTTAATTATTTAACTTTTGTGGGTATTGTTTGGCTGTCTATAATTTTCATGCCCTGGACATGTTGTATTATCTGGTTTTCTGTGTGAATCAGTGTTCTTGCATCAATATAGTTTTAGATACTTGTGACATTTTCACAATTGTACTAACTTCGTTTAAACCGTGAAATGTTATATTTTTTTTCGAAATATTTTTAATAATGTTTAAAGCACATCAATTGCATAATATAATATGCTGTGTCTAAAAATTTTTTTAGTTAAAAACAGCATTTTATAAGACCAAATGATTGCTGAATGTATTATTATAACAGTAATAATGTATATACTTTCTTTACCTGCGTGCTGCAATTAGTTGTGTAAATATTTTTACTTTCAAAGTCCTATTATCTGTAGTCAATAGTATTGATGTTTACAGAGTAATACTTTAGGTTGATTAATGATAATAATTATTTTTTCATGCTCTTCATCAATATTAAATATTGTTGTAGATATTCATTTAAAGAACGATGCGCCACTTAATTTTGTAAATGTAAGTAGTTAAACATGTGCAAAATATTATGTACTAATAACAACGTAAAGAAATAAATATATTTAATTGATACATGAAATAAATACTAATTAAATTGTAATAGCGAATGCGAAAATAATTTTTATTTGAATTTGATAAAATATACTTGTGCAATCCAAAAACAAAACAGAAGTATATTTTATGTTGATTTTTATCTCTTTATGTAAAACAACATACATAAAAGATTAATGCATAATGCGCAAAAAATTTAATAGGGTATTTTATAATTAAAATTTTATTTCTGAGAAAATAAAAATATATGATTTTTTTTCACTTACCTTGCAACTAAGAAAACACTGTTTTGCGGTGATCTAGGAACACGAGAAAGCAGAGTGAAGCAATGACTGTAAGCAAGTCTTTATAAGGCAATAGTTTTTCAGTAGCCTTGTCACATATACATGTCAAAACCATTTTGATATGCGCAATACAATTATTTAAGTGGCTTATCATGCACCGGTAGATCATGTGCAAGTGTTACTGGGTGCAGTCGAGGTTAGAGTACTCGTGACGACATTAAAATGTGGACCTATAATCTGCTTTCCAGTGGCTTTGTTGTGAAACACACTGTTGACAGGCACGTTTCACGTATCGAGAAATCTTGTTTGTGGAGGGTCGTTATGGACGTAGGTTGTTGGAACCTGGTTTAGGGGGAGGATAGTATTGTAAAGGACCTAATAACGTCCCCCCAGTGTTATGCGTAAAGGATTATTAGGGGACGGCTTTAAAAATAAACGATAACCCAACTCAAATTAATACCCACGGATTACATCGGATTCGAACCCAGAACCTTCCGCATCGCAGACCGGCGGCGCACCAACCGAGATCGTCACCGATGGTCTACGAGGGGGGTGGGGGAAGGGCAATTGTTCTGCACAACAGAGAATAAATAATGAAACTACGGAAATTATAAATTAAAGAATCAAAGATGTTCGTTAGATATATCGTGCATTACAATATACAAAATAGCTTAGTAAACGTTTGCAACATGTAAGTTAAGATAATTTATAACACTTCATATGTGCAGTGTAACATCTTTCATAAAAACCTCAGGATACACGATGTTTCGCGGTTTTTTAATAGTGATGATTTTATTAAAATGCGTTTGCGTTAGTTACAAAAATTCTCATAAAATTAAATGGTTTCAAGTTGAGTAGATATTACACTGCAATTCATGTTAGCCAATATATTTTTTTAAGCATAATAGCTAACATTAAATTCCCTACCTCAGTACAAATGGGAAGGAGAAAATTTTTTTTAATAAGAAGTTTGCATTGAAGAGTTTTTTGGTAATGAGTTTCAACTATAAATGAATACAATTTTTCTTACAAATTAATTTTTTTCCCCGTCTGACTTAAAATTTTTACTACGCCCATGAATTTTAAGTTTTTACTCGTACGCTGTGCATCCATGGCGCTGGCAAAGGGACATTACTGGTAGTTTTCACAATGCAATACTACAAGGATCCACGCATTTTAAAAATAGAGTTTTATATATGATAAAACATAAAAATAAAAGCAGACACTAGAGGGAAGTAAAAAAAAAGTCTATCTATGTGCTATAGGTTTGACAACCCCAGGTGCAAAATTCACGTGCAATAAAAACTTATTCTCTCAAATTTTGCCACCTCACATCTTTTATTTATGATTGTTCCTTTTTCTCACATTCTACTCGAGGCTTTTCTAGAACTTTGGAAGACCCTTAAGCCCCTCTCTTGGATACGTACTTGGCCTTAGCGGGTTGTTACAACATTGTCCCATCAGACTGGACATACAAGCGTGAAGGCTTAGCGACAATTTTAACCCAGTATAACATGCATGGCCGATATTTACTTATGTTTTACATTGCAGTTCTATTCCGCTAAACCGATCCACGCAAGGGAAGTCATAGGCAATCACAATAATTTATCCCTTTTTGAATTGGTACAGATTGTTGTTCAAAACTCTTTAAATATTTTCATTTTCTCTTCGTATTCACAATATTAATTGTTTGTTAAAATACATTTCGAAAATGGTTTTCAAATAAAATTTTTGTCGTCCTGCCAGCTGAAGTTTTTAGTAAAATCGAGGAATTCTACAATGAACTGTAAGGAATTTTTTCTTCTTTAAAATTAATTTTCTTCTCAATACTTCTATTTCTAACATATTTTATAGTTCATCTCGGAATTCTTAACAGTCAAACTATATTTACGAAAATTGTTATTGAAAATTGAATGCATTTGAAAGTAATGAAGAAGCAGGAAACATATTTATTGTAAATTATATTGATTGGATGTAAAAAGATACACACATTCAAATCCGTACCATAATATACATTTTCTAAAGTCGTAATATTTTTATTAGAGATGTGCATTGTTCATTATGTTTTATGATTCATAAAGTGCACATCCTGTGTTGCTATACATATTTTGGAAGGATAAAAAACAGGCATTAAAGCAGATCCTAAGCAGGACTTTCAAACCTGCACAATTATTACCAAACAGCTGATATCAGCTTTTAACAGAGGTTATGTATTCGAGTCCATCTCTCACAGACGTCTCCAGATCTGTACGTGGAATGGAGTTTGAAGAGTGAAGAGATTCAGGCAGCTCTTATTATCGAGGTCTAGAGAGCCAATGAGGGTGAAGCTGGGAATCGATCCCGGTCCGCCATGGTGAGAGGCGATCATAGTGACTACTGTACAACCGCGACCCCAAGATGTGTACGTAAATACTAGAGAGTTTGGTGCTGTGTTCAAAGTACTGAACGAAGCACCCAAAGTTTGTTAAAAACCATTTATTAAAAACATTTGGTATGAATTTTTATTTTATTGATATATAAAATGTTCCCTAATAAAATAACAAATCATTTAAGCAATATAATTTTTTTAAGTATAAATAAGAACGCAATTACCTAATCTCAATAAATACAAATTCCAAAAAATGGTTACAGATCGAAATTTGATTGCAGTTTAAGAGTTTCTCGTAGTCACAGGATTGGTATGTTGAGCATTTCACTTAAATCAGACATTTGGTTCACCTGGGGCAGGGTTTCACATCTACCTACTTTGACTTAAAATTGTATCTATATCCCAGTTACCGGGTATAAAACTCTTTATACATGTATATAATGCACGTATAGTAAATTTGGAGGGGAAAAAAATGTGTACCATGATTAGACGCGAGCGTAACGTTAACCCACCAGAAGTACAATATATAATAAACTGTTACCTTCGGCAAACAAAATTTATTTTTCATGCATTCGTGTGCGCTCGCTGGATTAGGAGATATATCATATCCGGGGTAAAATACCCCCACCTTCCTCCTCCAGAGTCACACTGCACTGCTACGTGACTTAAGCCGAATGAAAAGTTACACGCGATCATGAGGATGTATATGTGCGGCCTCTAATGTCAGGGTCAACCATGAAGATTTATACCACAATGACAATTTCAACGAAGACACGCGCATACAGCTCTCATTCACCATCCTTCAACTTCGTCGAGGTATATAGGGAAACACTTCACAAATTGGAAAAAATTAGAGCATATTGCAGTCAGTGCATTGCAGAGGGCATGAGATTTTAGAGTTATGTTATTACCTTACGAATATAGGAAACTAATTTTATTTATACATATTTTGTAAATAAATGCTGGCTCCTACCTCTCCTTTGGACATTTTTCGTGTAAAAAATCAAATGCGAATATTTTTTATTGATTAAGGTGAAACCAGAGATAACTTGTTATGTTGTTAAACAAAGATATAAGAAAAAAAAATGGTACATTCTCCACTTGCTCATACGCCAAACAGACACACAGAGACCGAAATAAGCCAATTGCAGGCGATACTTTTAGACACATTAAAACAACTATTAAGACAAAGCATACTTGAAGAAGTGGTCACGAGTGCCATTACAGAAGTAATGGAGATGCACGTGCAGTCGTAATGTGACCCTCGCACACACGTCCAGTCGCGCTGCAGCAGTTGTTGGATTGGACTTTGCCCTAGCAACTCGCTCCGTCCCAAATAGGTAAAAAATATCCTTTTTTTTATTATATAGAGAGGATGCACGCCACCTAGAAAATGTAAGCTCCCATTACTCATTTGCAAGAATCGAGTAGGCAAACACGAATAAAAAATGTTTACATCTATTGACTTTAAGAGTAATTACGGTTACACTTTTTTCTCCTTCGTCGAATCCGCGACATTGTGATTTCAGAATCATGAGTCCTCGTTTCGAGAACTACAAAATAAAAAATAAATTAACGTAAAATTAAAACATGTAATGTAGGTAAATATAAACGCATTAACTTAAAAAATTACGAATTATAAGATTGCAACATGTAATGCTGGCAAATATGTACGTATTACGTATTACCTATAAAAATCGCTTTATTGAGCAGAAAGATTTATTTGGTATTAGCATTCCATTGTATTTTTCAGGCAAACCGAGATACCGTTTCGCATTTTACAGGTATTTAGGACGATCATTTTGCACCCGATTCGTTGTTGGCCAGTCTGATAATACTGGGACTATCAACCGAATTGAGTCATTATTATTTTCTTCGTAACACAACGAACGATTCCATCAATCCGTTAATGCGAATAATAAGAAATTTTTTCACTCCCATATACAGTGATTAATTAGTGTTAAACCATTTGGGAGGAAGAAATGTAACAGAATATTCGATCCACTCACTTCCACAAATACGACTGTAAACATAATTTCTTGAATAAACGATTTAACCATCGTTGCGTCAGGGAAACCTAAGGCCTTTTTGCACTATATATATATATATATATATATATATATATATATACATATAAATTTATACATACACTCGCATGAAACCAAATGAACTTAAGAGAGAAAAGGCCACCAATAACATAAATCTGAAAAAAAAAATTGAGCATTGAGAAACTTACGATAATACATTTCATGTCTGAACAGTGTTACATATTTTTATTTTCCGAGAAGACGCGATATACCGAGGTGAAGAAAACTTATTATTTTAATTTGTATTAATCATCTCGCACCTTCTGAGGAAACGTCTATAATTACACACTAAAATTCCAAACTCTAGGAGGAAAAAAAAATTAAGCACCATTGCCTTAATATTATTCATTAAAAATTACACATTACGAAACGTAATATCTGCGCTAAATCCTGATTATTTAATAGTCCGCAGATCATTATCATTATAGAGATAAATACGCATGTTGGCAATGTTTGAGTACAGATATGCATGAGTTTTAAAACAAAGGAACGTTAAACTTTCAAAAGGCAGGAAGCGAGACCTGAATCGACCATTGTCGGTGTTTATTTTTGCGGCAAACGTCTTGCACCTCCATAATGCCCAGAAAGAGATAATACTTCGGATTGAAACATTTTCCCATCAGCGCATTTTCTCACGCACTTGTTACTTAAATTGAACCTTGCACATTCGTTTTTATAGACTGATTATAGTGTAAGTCGTTATTTGTCACACGTTCTACGCCACTGTCTACGTGTCTACGCCACTGTCTACGTGTCTACGCATACTGTAACTCCCAATTTATTTTAGAGTGCGCCCCCTGGCATTGTGCGCCCCTAGGCCGGGGCGTAGTGGGCATAGTGGTGTGTCCAGCCCTGATCTTAAGACAGTATCGGAACTGTGATGCCGCTCACTCCGTCAATCCATCAATGGATAGTGAACTGCGAAGGTCTTGTCCAGCCTACGGAGTTTCAGCCAGTGCCAGTACTATGGAACTGTCGCCAAAACAAACATCTGGTGGGGCCTACAGCTCGTCCTGTGTTCCTTCTTTAGTTTTCACTGATTTGTGGGTTCCACACCAAAGTGTCCTTCACAGTATCCAAATAACTTAAACACAGTGGATTTCAGGCTCTGGACCCCAATCGACCTGAGTGCTCAGAAGTACAACGCCTTGCTTATTGGGCAGGTCTTGGTGCCATATATAGAATGGCCCCAGCCATCAGGGCAGATGTCTCCTTATCCAGTAGTAAGGTTCCCAGGTGGTACGAGGCGGTGCCCCGTATAGCATTACTTGGTTAAACCCAAGAGATGTCGGGTGCCGAAACACCACTCGAGAAGCCTCAGAGTCGCCTTGCTGCAGAGAGGTTATGTATGTCACTTCAGTCAGCCTCTCTGATACTATGATAAGTGTAGAGTAAACTAATAGGCTTTTGTGATATCCAGAATGTGATGATGGTCTCTAAGCATTAGATATACTATGGTGGGACAGATCATAATTATATTACCCGGTTTGCTCTTTGATAACTTTACAAACAAAAATATTTCTAGAGAACACACTTTATTATCCAATTATTGTGTGCTTGTGAAACTGCAATTTTGTTAACAACACAAAACATATGATAATATTTGCAATATTTTATTTCAGACGCGTATACACTTAAAGCATGCACTACATTTAATGAGAAACTCAATACACTCTAATGAATTCGATTCAATGATGGTTATCTCAGCTCACATATGAAGGCCAGGGTGTAGTTGGCATGTCATTGAGCTCCACATTTAGGTCGTAGGCTCCGCACTTCTCTAAAACCCCATTGGCGTTGTTGGGATCTCCAGGCGCCCACTTAGAGTAGCCAGACTCGGCGACTGGCACGCCTGCACCATGAGAATTAGATTCTTCTTGATTGTCTCATAAATTAAGTTTTGGAATAACAATATTAAGATTGGAACATTCAATTGGTAATCAACTCTCCTCTGATATTCTTAAAGCATGATTTCTCGAATTCATTATAGATTACTTTTACAATATGAGAATGGAAATGTTTTGAAAACCACTTGGCAGCATAAACGACAAATTATGAATTATTTAATTATTAAAAAAAATTAATCATTAATATTAGAAGTATTACACATTAAAAGGAAAAGTGTTATTTCCAGACGAAACGCCGATTTTATATTGTGAGTTATCATCTAATCTATACTATTTTTAATATAAAACGACATTGTATTCATATTAATTCATAGTCACAAAAACCTAACATTTTGGATACTAGTTTAATTATGTTATGCTTAAAAAAACTTAATATAATTACCCTGTTATAAGAAACCTACAAGAATTGCCAGACATAACCGTGACCGTACGACATTACAGACCGTACCACATAACCGAGACCGTACAGACAAGAGCCTGCCGGCAGGAGGCAGCACTCACCATCGAGAGTAAAGAAGTTCCTTGATTCGTGGAACTCGTAGAAGCCACGGAATATGTAGCCCTGGATGGTGTCCCCAGTGATCGTGGAGTTTCAGGCGAAGATCGTGTGGTAGACCTTGGCTTCCTCGTCAGAGTTGATGATTCCCAGCTGTCATCCGTCCTGCAGGCAGGTCTGCACTGCCATGGCCCATGTCTGTGGCTCTGAGTTGAACTTGTAGGAACCAATGCCGGGGAAGAATTCGTAGCCAGTGGAGCCAGAGGACAGCTCAGTGACTGCCTGGGTGGGGAGGAACATCGCAGTCAGCAGGAGTGGTACAGCAAACACCGCCTTCATCTGCACACACACTCTTCCATGTTGGTCACTCTGAAATGGTACCTCTCTACACTAACTACGCTACTGACATGCCGTACTGGAAGATTAATTACCATTAACATGCAGGGTAGTCACAGCCATCGATTAGAATGATGCAGCATTCTGGCACAGAAACACCCATTTTTAACTACTTAAATTGCTTATTTTATTAGAAATATATGCATGTAAAAACACTAATGCATTGCATGTTTTGCAATGGGATTAATGTATTTTAGGTATCAATTATATGTGCAACTATTTGAATAATTAATTATTTCACTTTTGTGGGTATTGTTTGACTGTCAATATATTTCATTGACTGTACATGTTGCATTATTTGGTGTTCTGTGTGAATCAGTATTTATGAATCACAGTTTATTATGTTGTAACAGTCTCACTTACTTTGTATTCTTAAAAAAAAGGACACGCACTCTTCTTGCATCAGTATAATTTAATATACTTTTGACATTTTGATCAATGTTCTAACCTTGTTTTAACTTTGAAATTTAAAAAAAACTTTTTTTCGAAATATTTATATTAATGTTTAAAAGACATGCTAAAATATACTGTGTCTAAATGTTTTTAGATAAAAAGCAGCAGTTTCGAAGAACAAGTTATGGCATAATTCTTTCTATAACAGTAATAGTGTATATACTTTCTTTCGTTGCGTGTTGCATTTAGTTACCTAAAATATTTACTTAAAGTGTCCTATTATCTGTAGTTGATATTATTGATGTTTACAGAGTAACGTTTAAGGTTGTTTAACGATTATTATTATTCTTTAATGGTATTAATCTATATTAAATTTTATTATAGATATTTGATTTAAATAACGATGCGCAACTTGTTTTTGTAAATGAAAATTGTTAAACGTTTGCAAAATATTATGTCCTAATAAACATGGTAAAGAAATAAATATATCTAAGTGATACAGGATTTAAATACAAATTAAATTGTAACAGCGAATGCAAACATAATTTTTATTTTTATTTGATAACATTTTATTGTGCAATCTAAAAATACAACATTAGTATATTTTCTGTTGCTATTTATGTATTTATGTCTAACTACATACATAAACGATTAATGCTCAGTAAGCAAAAAATTTTATGGCATATTTAATAATTAAATTGGTTTAAATTTAATTATTTTTCTCTTACCTTGCAAATAAGAAAACACTTTTTTGCAGTGATCTAGGAACACCATAAAGCAGAGTGAAGTAATGAATGTAAGCAAGTCTTTATATAGCAATAGTTTTTCAGTAGCCTTGTTACATATCACTGTCAGAACAATTTTGATAAGAGCAATACAATTATTGAAGTTGCTTATTATGCACCGGTAGATTATGTGCAACCGTTACTGGGTGCAGTCGGGGTTAGAGTACTCGTGACGATATTGGAATGTGGACCTATAATCTGCTTGCCAGTGGCTTTGTTGTGAAACACACTGTTGCCAGGCACGAATTACGTATCGAGAAATCTTGATTGTGGAGGGTCGTTATGGACGTAGGTGGTTGGAACCTGGTTGAGGGGGAGGATTGTATTGTAAAGGGATTATTGACGTCCCCCAGTGTTTTGCGTAAAGGCTTATTGGCGGTCGGCTTACAAAGTAACTGATAACCTAACTTAAAATAATACTCACGCCTTACATCGGATTCAAACCCAGAGAGATGTTTTTGAAAATAGACTGCAATTGAACGTAATGAAGATGCAGGTAATATATTTACTGTTGATTAAATAGATTAGAAGAAAAAAGATACACACATCCAAACCCGTCCCCTAATACAGGTATCTTAAAGTGATAATATTTTATTAGATATGTACATCGTTCGTTTTATTTTATGAGGCTTAAAGTGCACACCCAGTGTTGCTCTACATACATTGGAAGGATAAAAACGGGCATTAAAGCAGATCCTAAGCAGGACTTTCAAAACTGCTCAATTAATACCATACAGTTGATATCGGTCCTTGACAGAGGTTACGTATTCGAGTCCATCTCTCATGGACGTCTCCAGATCTGTACGTGGAGTGGAGTTTGAAGAGTGAAGAGATTCGGGCAGCTCTTAATATCGAGGTCTAGAGGACCAATGAGGGTGAAGCTGGGAATCGATCCTGGTTCGCCATGGCGAGAGGCGAGCATTATGACTACTATACCACCGCGGCACCAGGATGTGTACGTAAATACTAGATAGTTTGTTGCTGTGTTTGAAGTACTGAACGATGCACCTGAAGTATTTTATAAACCAGTTTAAAAGGAATTTGTGTGTATTTTTATTTTTATATATAACAAAGGTCCCTTAATAAAATACCAAATCATTTAAACAATATAATTAATTTTTATAAGTATAAATACGAACGTATTTTCATAATCTCAATAAATATGTATTTCAAAAAAATATTTCAGATCGAAATTTGATTGTAGTTTAAGAGATCCTCAAAGTCGCAGGATTGGCATGTTGAACATTTTACTTAAATCAGACACTTGGTTCGCCTGTGAGCAGGGTTTCACTTCTTTCTACTTTGACTTTAAATTGTATCCATCTATATTTTTTAAATTGAAAAAAAAAATTTATTTGCATAACAAATTTCGAAAGAAATATTTTTTATGTCATTCTTATGAGGCGGACAGTTTTCTCGAGTGGTAACGTAACGTATCTACCTAGTCCAATTATGATATAAGAACAAAAATGTTATAAATGAATTTTTTTTATATTTAATGAGTTTGTTGCTTTGATTGAATTCGAATTATTTATATATAATGACACTCAGTTATTGAAGACTATAGTTTAATAGTGGATATCATTTAATTTTATGGGTTTTGTGTTTTTACTTTATCCTTAATAATTAATTATATAAAATACTATATCTAAGCGATTTTTTTACTAATAGTTGTATTACTTTTGTTTTTATTTTTATTTACTTTGTGATATTTATGATTATTCGTTTCTGGAAAGTTATTTTCCACCATCGTCATAATTTTTTTAGGATTCCATTTCATATTACAACGATAGAAATATGTAGTATGTCAGTAACGTAGAAAATAATTTAGTCTTTTTCACGCTCTTAGTGCTTTATTCTGAGTGTACTCATTCAATGTACATGCTGCAGAATAAGTACAAGCATTGTCGGTGCTGTACTAAGGTCAGAAGCTAACACCAAAACACACAAGGGCCTTTACTGGAGTAGAGGTTTTGACTGCTGGTAAGACATCAACATTTATTAATTGGCGTCTGCATGTACCCTGGACAAACAGTAACTCTTCTCATGCGTTACATTGCGTTAATATAAGGAATTCATTATTATAACAATGTCCTGTGTTGTGACACCTGAAATCAAAAAAATGTAATAACAATGCAAACGTGTCAAAAACAATAAAAATAGCTAAATATCTTTTCGTGTTCTCTGGTTCTCTGGTGGCTAGTACGGTCCGTTCGTGGTTTCTGTCAACATTGCTGATGACCTAATAAAGTTCTAAATTCAGGGCATTCCTCCGTTTCATGCAAGCAAGGCTTAAACAAGTTTAGAAAATTATATTAAAGTAGCAACGAACCTCGTTTATGCGCACTTATTTTAATAATATTCTGCATGAGTAATTATTCATGCGGCAGTCAAGTAAAACTTCGAATTTATTAGTGAAGTAAATATTTTACAAACTTAATTACATTTATGTGCATTAATAGAGAATACGAAATAAATAATTGCAGTTGGACAGTATTTTTTTCTAAATTGAGCGTTAAGACGTGGAACTACTTTCCCTTCACCATTATCAAATATACGGGGTGCATGTGAGTCAGTGTGGCCGTTATAATATATGCAGGTAGAGGCAGTGACATTTTTCAAAGATCGATTTCAAAAATTATCAGTTGACATCAATGAAACAGCAATGAGTGAGAGAGATGTTGTGGCGTGATCAGACCTTAGCTAAATGGCCTGCCTGATCACGCCTTCAAACATGAAACCAAGAAACGAGCGTGATTGCAACACCACCGAGCAGAAAGAAGACAGTTGCAGAAACCCCCTCCACTGGCCAGTAAACGGGGCCGCAAAAAAAAACCCGCCTGATATAGGCCGGCATAATACCCGGAATAACGTCTTTTGTCGTCGACCCAAGCAGAGAGAAGACCACGGAAGATGGGTGTGTCCGGCCGTCGTTAACCGTCTCGTAATAATCAGCCTCCGGCAACATTAAGGAGGTGATTACTTTCCAGTTAGATTATAACATAATGGAGTGAGGTAAATGATATGAATAATCATCTTGATATTCAATTTGAAGCTCCCCCGATCAATAGTAACATAAATAGTAATTGTATAATCCTAATGTTTATAAACCTCATCTTATACTGTTGTGCTCTACCGAATTTACAGTGTAGTTGGAATTGTCATAGATGATTGATTGGTTATTTTGCTGCATATTGAGGCATATTGCTGGTATATCAGGCTTAATGTCTCGTCGACGGCAATGTCACAGGTCTATTCTCGAGGTGTTCCCATTTCCTACTCCGTCCCCATTCCGCTCTTGCTCCTACCAGCGTCTGCTGTAGACCCATCATAGAGGGAGTTGCACAGTGGTTATATTAAGTTCTGGACTCGCATTCGGTAGGACCTGGTTTCGATTCCGGGACCAGTCAACCGGATTTCGGTTTTCCATGGTTTCCCGAAATCATTCCCGGTGAATGTCGAAATCGCGCCTTACTACAGGCGATGGTCGTGCATGTTTAAGCAACTTTCGCCTCTAATGGCCTTGCTGACGACGAGACGTTGAACCCTACCTACGTACCTCACCTAACTTCTTGGCACGGCCGCCTTTCATTAGCCCATTAGAAGGCGGGAATAATTTACGGATTTATAACTACGCTTGTCGCAGACACAAACTTCATGCAGGCTGATCAAGAACTAAGAGTAAAACTTACTGAAATGATTGGTTATACAAAATCTGACAGGAGAAATACTACGACCTATGAACCAGAGTGATTATCAAGTGAGAAGAACAATCCTAAAATTAGGGATTTAAAATTAGTTATTAGCAAAATGCCAGAACAACGTGAGTTGAAACAAAAAATTCGTGAATATTATTATCCTCATTTGATATCTGACACCTGTGAATATTTGCGCACGATAACATCGCCAGTCATTGTGATATTTAGTGGCACTATGTCATTGAACGTAAAAATTGTGTTTCCTGCAGATGTATATCGATTGCTGTGACGTAAAAATTATGTGTTCCCTAAAAATTATTGTTACGAAATAAAATCATTGCCGTTCAAAGTGTAGACATAATTTAAAAAAAAATATTTCCTCGCCTAAAATAATTTGGACAGCATAACGGCATACAAGCTTTATAAATTCACGATTTTAGTGTTTCTGGGTTTCACAAATAAGAAATCATAACTCACATAACAAAATTATGTCATTCACATTGAAATAGGATACCATGCGTTACTTCAAGAAATATTTTATCTTCCTGCTAGGAAATGTTTGTGCAATTTTTAAAACTTGCTAAATATAAAAAATGTTTTTATATATTTTTTAATTGTAAGAGTTGACGATTTTTCGAAAAATAAAATATTTAAGTTTACCTAAAAACTAATGATGACATCGCCTATTAGTTTTATTTGTAAAATTTTCCTTAAAAATTGTGTTTATTTTATTTTTACATTTCAAAAACACTACAATTGTTATTGTGAGATGCTACTACGCAAAAACGACGTGATAAAAAAATTGGGAGGAAAAAATGTTTATAAGTAATGTATGCAAGTTGAATGCTAATTCATACAATTGAAAAATAATAAATTGTTTGGTGAAGAGGAACACAAATTAGTTCAACGCTCTCAGGTGAACCGCTCTCGAGAAAATATAATAGTTTCGGAAATATGCAAATAACTAATTTTCATTTCCAAATATGATGAGCGTATCTCTCCTTCGTTAATAACGTTCGGTTGTAGGTCGTATTATGTTTACAATCTCATGTTCAATGAAGAATCTTGACGCATAACTGCAATAGTACATGCAATCCAGTATAACTCTCTTTGTGTTGTTTGTGAAATATATTTACGTAATTAGTTCATGTATCTCATCTTGCAATTTTTTCCATATTTCGGTGGTTTACGATATGAGTCCTGCAAAAAAAGTGATCTGCAGGCAGATTTTCTCAAGGCATATTTCCAATAAAAGCCGTCGTTGTACTATTCACAGTATTCTGTTACCTGCTCATTTTGCACCCGAAAACTTCCTGATCTAACATTGTTTGGGGTGCATTTTGGATACAATTAGAATGTTAAATACCTTCAAATTAAGGACACCAAATATGTGAAGATAACAAATAAAACATCATAGTAAAAATTTTGTATTTGCTGAATACTTTCTTTTAGGAAATGTACTGAACATCATACAAAATATATGATGCTTCTAATTATCGTTGTCTTTTTTAGTTATTATTTAATATCGTCTTTCTCTATTTACTTAAGAAATTGTTTACGTAATAACCAGAATACAATTTTTAGGTTAACATTTTATTATTTGGTTTCATATACGCGAATTTATAAACTAATATAACACGTATTTTAAATTAGTTTTTACTTTTTCTCTTTACAGAATATTTAAAAAAAAATCGGTTGATAATAGTAGTTTTACGTACAGTGGAAATATATTTGAATGTTGGTATAAACAATTTGTGGTTACCTTGATGCCGAGGAATGCCTTTCTTAGGACGTTGTGGAGGCACAGTACAAGTTTCAACACTAATGATACAATAATGCCAAGATTTCCAAAACAAATTTCCAGAGCTTTCTTGTACGCTTGTAACAAATGAAGTTTCAAAATCAGAATGCCAAAATCAGTTCCCCAAAAATACTTCAGTTTTGAGAGGCAATGTTTTTATCTTAATAAGATTTCTTTAGTTTTAAAAGTATATAAATATAGTTCAGTATGATATAAATACAGATCAAGAGAATGACGTTCAAAATGTGAGTTGTAAAACAACCGTGCAGAAAGCGCTTGGAAAAGATTGAGTGAAGTGTGCCACCGATGGTTTGTAAAGATCGGCAAATATTTGCACTGGCCTACCCAGAATCTACTTAATTATATGCATTGCATTCTTCTAAAATGAGTTTATTTCTCAAACAAAAACGGATATTTACTCTTGTTTAATTGCTTATCTCGGCGTGTGTGTGTTTCGTGCTTATACACGTGCGTGAGCGCATCAAAAAGGATAACCACAAAAGGTTAATTAGGTCATACTGCTCAATAAACTAGCATCAATCGTTCATCATTCTTGGCGGTAAAGAAAGTTGTCTGCAATAAGTGTGTGGCTACTCCTGGTATTTTCGTTACAGTGGGATGCGTAAATGATAGCTTACTCTTAGGTGTAACATCCCGATAACGATAACATAAACGATGTTCCGAGAATTATGATTTAATTTGACTTCCTTTCCGCTATTTAGCAAAAACACAGCTCAGAAACTTGATTTTCAAAGGCTTTTATAACCCGTAATATTCAGTTTATGTAGAAGGTACTTTTCTGGATGTGAAGATATGTCACTGGGCACTGTCACGTGACAGCTACAAAACACTTAAGTCTCGGCATAAATTAAAATTGAAATTACTTTCACTGTGTGTTGACGTGACAAAAAAATTTATTTTTTAAAGTTTTTTGTTGAGTTATTTTACATTGTATGACATACTTTTATATTGTGTTTACGGCAGGCTATGGTATATAAATATAAAAATATGTATTTAATAAAGTATGTCATAAATAATGAGACATAATTATATGTGATTATTCATTATGAATAGTTATATCATATATTATTATATATTATAAATAATTATAACTTGTGTATGTCGTTATACATAATTGTATTAATATACTACGACATTATGTTAGTTGCTGACATACGCCTGTACCGCAGAATAAAGTTCGTAGAAAAGCGACTTGAATTTACCGAAATTGTTTACATGAAGAAGAGTGTTCGTTTAGTTCCTTTAATCATATGTATATGTGTGCACATGTATATACATATGCAAGCGTATTATATTTAGATCAAATATTAATCAGTATTTAAAACCCATCACGTCATAAGGAGATTTGCCTAATTACATCCTTGATAAAAAATTATGTTTAATCGCAGGCAACTGTGCGCAGATAAACGCAAGACGAAATCGTTATTTCGCGTCGGGCCAGCAGAGTTTCATAACAAAACTCAGAAGGCACGACTAACTTAGTACTTGGCAGGTGCTCGTCAAAACCAACTTATTATTTTTTTTTTAGGTAATGTGGCTAACTGCAAAGTCCACTGCCAAAACAGGAAAATTGGGACGAAGACCGAAACGCAGTAAAAGCTACTGGACAAACGAACAATGAACAATACCAAACGGGATCACAAGTAAACTGTTTTTCTCGGTAGAGGCCCATCAACCCTCTGGGAAAAAGTAAGGACATGGAACAAGGGATACTAAGGTAGGACAGAGCGGGACACCGAGGACATCTAAAGTACACCGAGGACATCTAACAGGACTCCAAGGACATCTAAAGTACACCGAGGACATCTAACAGGACACCGAGGACATCTAACAGGACACCGAGGACATCTACCAGGACACCGAGGACATCTAACAGGACTCCAAGGACATCTAAAGTACACCGAGGACATCTAACAGGACTCCAAGGACATCTAAAGTACACCGAGGACATCTAACAGGACACCGAGGACATCTAACAAGACACCGAGGACATCTAACAGGACACCGAGGACATCTAACAGGACTCCAAACCTCAAAATCAGGTGACAATATCATNACACCGAGGACATCTAACAGGACACCGAGGACATCTAACAGGACTCCAAACCTCAAAATCAGGTGACAATATCATACTCAAGTAAAAACAGAGCTTCTGACTGGCTTCACAACACCTACTACAGGCGTAGCTTTTCGCGATTGCAGCCGCAGCTTCGTCAACAGAATTCTCCACCAACTTCCTATCTCGTTGGCTTCTGCGATAGCGATGCACGATTGCTATGTGCTGAAGTGTTAGTTACACACGAATTTTCATACAATTAAATATTGGTGCGATGAACACGCTGAATCACTTAAGCTATTCTGATAAATTCAAGTGTTTTACGGAAAGTGCATGTATCAAAAGTTACGAACGTATGTATAATGTTACACTGAAGAGCCAAAAAAACGGGTACACCTGCCTAATATCGTGTAGGGTCACCCCGAGCACGCAGAAGTGCCGCAAGACGACGTGGCATGGACTCGACTAATGTCTGAAGGTATGCAGGAGGCAATTCAAACTATGAATCCCGCAGGGCAGTCCACAAATCCAATCTGCGCCAATTTGAGAAAGGGTTGCACGTCTGTCACGTTTAATGATTCTCGTCAGTCGTCGTTTGTCCCGTTCTTTCACGATCTTTTTCCGGCCGCAGCGATGTCGAAGATGTGATGTTTTACCGGATTCCCGATATTCACGGTACACTCGTGAAATGGTCGTACGCGAACATCCAAATGTTATCGCTACCTCGGAGATGCTATGTCCCATCTCTCGTGCGCCGACTATAACACCACGTTCAAACTCACTTAAATCTTGATAACCTGCCATTGTAGCAGCAGTAACCGATCTAGCTGCCGACCGCATCGCGTTACTCTGATTGGTTCCATACCTCTGTTATTTGCATACGCACGCCTATACAAGTTTTTTTGGCTCTCCAGTGCAAGTAATTACTTCAATAAATTTAAAAGTGATGAGTTCAGTAAATTCTAAGGCCANAGTTTTTTTGGCTCTCCAGTGCAAGTAATTACTTCAATAAATTTAAAAGTGATGAGTTCAGTAAATTCTAAGGCCATGTTTGTACCAGCGATTTTTCAGCTATTGATATATTTTGTTTTGATTCAGGTAGTCTCAATATTTTTTCTCTGAAGACCCTCAGCGTAGTCATAAATAGTAATCATAATTTTAAAAAAAATTAAATGCCAATCAAAAAATATTTGTATTATTACGGAAATGTCGTAAATGCTACTATATGAAATCAATATATTAGCACCGACGTTGCTTCAGAGTTACATCTGATTTACTAGACTTATAACTTTTTATATGTAACTTAAGCTAGTTTAAATGTAAGTNCTTATAACTTTTTATATGTAACTTAAGCTAGTTTAAATGTAAGTGTCCCCGCCCCCTAAATGTCAATCCAGCGGCATAAACACAGCTTTAATAATTGTAGTAAAATGACAAAACATTGTCAGTAATATTTTTTTAAAAGAAAATTGCAGTTGTAACTAAATTAAGCGCGTTGTAACAGGTAATTGAAAAAGGAAATAATTATTGATAAAAAATAATAATTTAGGTTACATATCCACGTTCTTACGTCGAATCCTAATACCAATATTTCAAAGATAATTTTGTGAGTTTATATTAAGACAAATCTGTAATTTTGTGACATACATTGCGTACAAAAACACAATATAACACATGAACCCTGTACGTACTCCGTCCCCAGCAGTTAGCCTTTTTGTGATTTATCATCTTGCGTATCATGATTGTCTGACACTTCACAGGTCATCTCACGGACCTTTTATGCTCCTTCATTATTATATTGCCGTTACGACTTCTGGGGCCACTGTGGCTGAGCGGTTAGAGTGCTCGCCTCCCACCAAGGCAAACCAGGTTAAATCCCCGGCTGGTTCACTCCGGATTTTCACAAGTGGGAAACGTTCCGGAGGATGCCGCCAGTCGGCGGATTTTCTAGGGGGTCTCCCGTTTCCCCCGCCATTTCATTCCGGCGCAGCTCCATACTCACCTCACTTCACCCTCATCGACTCTCGAGATCTCGATGTTATGGGCCACCCAAATCTCTTCACTCGCTCATTAAAACTGCTGTCCAGACTAGTTAATAATGATAATGATATTTGGAGAACTGCGTACAGGTTTCCCATCTACCATTTCCCAGCATTCTTTTGCAGTTTAGTCTTAAGCATATCATTATGATCTCCTGAACTATGATATTTTCCCTCATTCGTGTAAAATTATTACACTGACAACTAGATATTTCTGTGCTCTTCAAATATTATTTAATAGTTATTTTAGTTTCATACAAATTGTCTGAATGTGTTTTTATGATATTTTTAGTATTGCTGATGCGATGTTTTATACGATAATCGGTGTCAATGCTACTTTTATTTTCAATACACCTATTGTTTTTNTAGTATTGCTGATGCGATGTTTTATACGATAATCGGTGTCAATGCTACTTTTATTTTCAATACACCTATTGTTTTTTGTCAGTCGTAAATACGCTAGTTCTACGATCAACGAAAAATTAAAATAGGATTGTAGAAGTTCGTATGAAAGGAAAATTTCTGTGGACAAAAGTGTGTTCATTTATTCTCAACAAAATTTCTGTCATTGCTCAATAGCTGCATGGTAGAAACCACGACTTTCCAAGTAAATGATGTTCACGGTAAACTGAGCACTTTTTAAAGCCCTGCTTAAGATCTACTTGTATGGACAATGTGTATTCTTCCGCGAAAAGTAAAATTAACTTTGAAAACTTTATTTACGCTTCGGTGAAATGGAACTGAAAAATTATTAGAAAAGTAAATATTTTATAAATAGAAACCTTGTGTCCGTTTGTTTGGACGCGTGGAACTTCCGAAAAAATCAACCGATTTTCATTCTGTTTTTTATAAACCTTCCTGTTGTTCCCACGAGTGTTTATGCGCCTTCCTTTTTTATCTGTATTCCCTGCAAAGGTACTAAAATCTGCAAAAAGCTCATTTTTACTATGCTTTCGCGTCAGGAAGCGCCTTAGTCAACAATGCAATGTCNGGTACTAAAATCTGCAAAAAGCTCATTTTTACTATGCTTTCGCGTCAGGAAGCGCCTTAGTCAACAATGCAATGTTAACAATGCGATGTTAACAATGTAAAGTCGCAACCTAGAAACATATCTATCCATCTATATAAAAACTATATCGATACTTATAGATATAACGATATATCGAAACTTATATGTACGTCAAAGCTCGATATATTGATACATATATATATATATGTAGATACTTATCGACAAGCGAAAATGTCACATACAAATCTGCGGATGTAACATTACACGAAAATAAAGCCGTAAATTATCCGCCAGAATTTCTAAATTAGCTTGATGTTCCAGGATTGCCTCCACATTTATTAAAATTTAAAATAGGAGTGTCAGTCAATTTACTTCGTAACATCAATCCACCAAAACTTTGCAACGGCACACGCCTTGCAATAAAAAAAATGATGGGCAATACTATAGAAGCTACCATCTCGAAAGGTGCTTTCAAAGGAGAAGATGTGCTTCTTCCCAGAGTTCCACTTATTCCATCAGAAATTCCCTTTCACTTTAAAAGAACACAGTTTCCAGTCAGATTGACTTTTGCAATGACAATAAATTAAGCTCAAGGGCAGTCATTGCAGATGTGCGGAATAGATTTAGAAACAGAATGTTTTTCGCACGGCCAATTGTATGTGTCGTGTTCTAGAGTAGGAAAACCACACAACTTATTCAGACGCGCGGAAGATGGTAAAACTAAAAACATTGTATAGAAACAAGTACTTCAATAACAAAGATTTTGAAAATACATGTACTTCTTTCAATTAATTTCACAGAAATGAATAGAACCAAAATCTTTTATGCCACATCAACGCATGGCAGAACTAGCTTGCTTAATGATAAATAGTAACTTTCCGTAATACTACATACGTCAATACAATAGCTAGATGGATAATTGTGTTGACATGATTTTTATTTGTAAAAATTTTAATATTGCTATAACAGAAATATTTTTTCTTCGTAATTACTTTGATGAAACCGCTCCCTTGAAGTTTTTCAAAAGCAACTTTAGGTAAAAGTATGTAAATTTACAAATGTTTCTGTGAATTTCGCATAAACTCTGTTGCTGAGAATCTAGGTGTAGGTGTACGTAATATTACACAAAATTCAAGATATTTTTTTCCACCAGAGCTTTTTGTATTTTCACAGACATTTTTATAACAGTGAACATACCTGCTTTTTAAGTACTTGTGCATCTTCAAAAGATATTTTCAACATCGCGAGAAGACATTATTAGTTTGGGATGTTCGTCATAGTGGAACTTAAAACGTGACGTCATAATTTTTAAGGGGAAAAAAAGGAGCGAACGACAAGAATAGCGAATACAGATATATCCTAATATCACTTAAGTGGATAGATTCAATCGTGGTTTAATTTTGGTTTCACCCTAGCTTAATTTTCAGATCGAATATTTGAAAAACGAGGGCTGTGAGGGCTTCGTTCACAAGGAACCCTCAACGTTCTGCTCGGAAACATAAACCAGCTTTACACCTCAGATGAGCAACCGTCCATCGAATACTNCCCTCAACGTTCTGCTCGGAAACATAAACCAGCTTTACACCTCAGATGAGCAACCGTCCATCGAATACTCCACCAGGAATTAAAACTTCATACAAACAAAATCAACATTATGCAAGAGTTTAAACCAATAGACAATCTGGAGCGACCGCAGTTCGGTGGGGAAACCAGGGAAAATATCAACGTAAAGACGTGGATGGCGGGCGAAGCTCATTGACATGTGAATGGCTACGTCGACAAACAGAACTGCCGATGTTGATCACCTTAAAACACTTTTGAACTACACGAACGCCCCTGACGTAGTGCAAACGTCGCATTTCAGTTTGCCATATCATCACGCAGCTTGAGGGGCCCTATAATTACGCGGCTTGAGGGGGGCGTATCATCACTGAGACGTGAGGGGGGCCTATCATCACGCGGCTGAAGGGNTGGTTTAAGCAAGACGGTGCAACGGCCCATACTGCGAGAACACTAATGACGGCCGCTCGACGGCTGGTTGGTCACTACGTGACCTCGCGTTTCGGTGACATTCCTTGGCCGCAAGATCACCTCACCTGTCGGTGTGCGACTGTGTCTCTTCGGACCGCGATAAGATAAAAGTGAACAGCACTCGACCAACAACAATCACGGAGTTGAAAACCTTAATTCATGAGGTGATTCGCGATGTTCGCCCTGGGCCGTTGCTAAGCGCCATGCAAAGTCTCCACTCTTCCATTCGAGGAATGCATACAAAAGGACGGACACCGTCTTTGCAGCATTTTAATTGCAATGTTTTGTACTGAACCCTTAATTGCGTGTAGTGTGGTTTTAGTTTACAACAACACGACTTGCAACAGCACTTCCTAACGTTGGTGAGAGTTATTTCAAACTTTCCCCGTTTTCCTGGTCCACCTTATATCTGAAACTGTACAAAATTCAGAATTTCTGTTAAGTGGTTCTTTATGGCATGTCAAGCTTTGATTTTTAATATCCGGTCATAAAGTTTAACTACAGAAATAAAAAAAATAAAAAAAAATAAAAAGATGGAAGGGATGTTACCGTCTTTGAGTCATTATTTATTGTTTTTACCTGTTAGAGTATTAATTTGTATTTTAATAACACAAGGACATTTCGGACAATAACACAGTTTATTTCTACGACCCAGGAATAAGGCCAAGCGGCCCATGGCAATGTTAAACTTATTTCACGATCGATTCCGTGTACTTTAGAGACATTTTCATAGAAGGCGCACAAAAATGCGTGGTTCATAGTTAACGAACTCATATTATGTCCAATCGGTCATACACAACTTGAAATTAAATCCATTTAGATGAAGTAGTGATTTATTAGCAAATATGTAGTACCATTTAGAAGCGTTCTTTTAAAAATTAGTAATGGAAATTAATAACAGAAGTTTTCTTTAGAAAAATATGTTTTAATATGAAGGCAATATATTACTTCTTATTCTTCTTTTCTCCTGCAATTCTATTGCTTGAATACAACACGTACACGAAACAGAATCAAATATCGCCATTCCGTACACGTGTTTATGTCGANCAATTCTATTGCTTGAATACAACACGTACACGAAACAGAATCAAATATCGCCATTCCGTACACGTGTTTATGTCGAGGCGGTTCCTACACAAGTACACGGTCACATATCGCCATTCCGTACACGTGTTTATGTCGAGGCGGTTCCTACACAAGTACACGGTCACATATCGCCATTCCGTACACGTGTTTATGTCGGGGCTGTTCCTACACAAGTACACGGTCACATATCGCCATTCCGTACACGTGTTTATGTCGAGGCGGTTCCTACACAAGTACANGGGCTGTTCCTACACAAGTACACGGTCACATATCGCCATTTCGTACAAATATATGCTTTCATGGAAAAGATACAAGTTTTTCAGTAGCCTTTACTTTAAACATTTTCCTTTAGGTAACCCATTTAACTGCTTTTTCCCGGCCCAGAATCCTCCTGAGTGTGTTCTAGAGTAAATAAAGCGTTTGCCATTTTCCGTTTGGTAATCTTAAGGTTCGGCTTTACCTCTTTCGCAGACATTCTTCGTTTTCGCGTCATAATTTCGGATCCATTGTAATTACTGACAATGTACGATCTTAGGAAATTTACATTTTACGAGTTATCTAATATTTTTCTGCGTAATTTTAATTGTGTGTTACTCGATTGTTGTAAAAAGTCAGTAACATATTTATAATTTGTCAATAAATTCCTGAATTTTTGCAAACAGGCAATAACACACAGTGAAATTTAGGTACGAAAGTATTGAACAACGATTAAATTGCATATTTTCTGTAATCAAAGAATTCCANCACGGTCACATATCGCCATTTCGTACAAACATATGCTTTCATGGAAAAGATACAAGTTCTTCAGTAGTCTTTACTTTAAACATTTTCCTTTAGGTAACACATTTAACTGCTTTTTCCCGGCCCAGAATCCTCCTGAGTGTGTTCTAGAGTAAATAAAGCGTTTGCCATTTTCCGTTTGGTAATCTTAAGGTTCGGCTTTACCTCTTTCGCAGACAGTCTTCGTTTTCGCGTTATAATTTCGGATCCATTGTAATTACTGACAATGTACGATCTTAGGAAATTTACGTTTTACGAGTTATCTAATATTTTTCTGCGTAATTTTAATTGTGTGTTACTCGATTGTTGTAAAAAGTCAGTAACATATTTATAATTTGTCAATAAATTCCTGAATTTTTGCAAACAGGTAATAACACACAGTGAAATTTAGGTACGAAAGTATTGAACAACGATTAAATTGCATATTTTCTGTAATCAAAGAATTCCAACAATACCTCTGGAACTGAAATTACGACCCGAAAACCAATAATTGCTNGCACGAATACCAATAATTGCTGCATGATAGGTGAAGCCGGGTCTTGACGTGATACGTAAGCGTTGGCCACGTGAGTGGATGCGGCGTCGTGATCCGCTCTCTACGCCACTCGCAAAGGACCACTCCTCAGGGCAACGTTTGATCACGCAAATGTTCTCGCCTGTTGCTCAAACACAAGACGTGTGATACATCAGTGCAAGGCTCGTGATGCTTGTATCTTCATTTGTTGGCATCGCCGTAGCACAAACACATCTGGGCTAGGCTTGCCCGCGCTGCGCGTTAAGGCGCCCGTCTACCTGGCGCTTGAACTGCGTTGCAGAGTGTTCTAAATACACGTTTTTCAACGAAACTATTNGCGCTGCGTGTTAAGGCGCCCGTCTACCTGGCGCTTGAACTGTGTTGCAGAGTGTTCTAAATACACGTTTTTCAACTAAACTATTAAGCGTGCGTCCACCGTGCTGATCTACGAAAAGAACACACACTTCAGACGAGAGCTGTTAAGTACTTTCAAAATACCACGTACGTTAGAAACATCAATTCAGAGTACTCCAAAACCGCTAAAAACGGCCTTTCCAAGGCGCTGTAGCTCAAAATGCACGCATCAGATACATACAAAACTACTATAGGGGCCTGCACTGAACCTTCCTAAAGACTTCCCACTAATAAAATAATACGGTCACCGCTGAAAGTCCCATAGGTACACGCAGCACGACGAGAACACTGCACGCCAGTTCAGAGCCTTGCGCTTAGCGGCGATGGCGTACTTGATGCGCGTGGCAGTGTCGCCCTTATCGCTCCCGCGCTTCTCTGCCTAAACGTGGGAAAAAGTTCCAGGTAGACGGGGGCCTTAAGGGGAAGCTTTAGCGAACAAGTTTGAACGCCTCAAGGTCACATCCAGTCGTAAGGAAGCGTCGCGACGGCGATGGAAGAACATCATAAGCAAGCTTCGCGTCTGTTCTGTTTCCTCTGAATTTTAAGCGGTGTCTATAGGGTTACAATACAGCAATACGTTCAGAAAATATACGCTATTTTTTAAAACACTTTTTTTACAGAAGAATATAAGTTCAACATACATTTCAACGTACAGTGATTTTTACTAAGATACTTTTCAACGACCACATTTTATGTTTCAATAACCAATTCCATGAATTGTCAACAAAATATAGACTTTCATTTCTGGCCTGAAAAAATACTTACATTGAAATATTCCCTATTTTTTTTTTTATAATTATAGTAAACGCAACTGCTTAAATGGTTCTGGGGGCCGCGGTGGTGTAGTNGTTTTCTCGGGGGATCTCCCCTTTCTCCCGCTTCTGCATTCCGGCACTGCTCCTTACTCACTTCGTTTCACCCTCGTCAGCTCTTAAGACCTCGATGTTAAGAGCTGCCCAAATCTCTCCGCTCACTCTAAGGGCTCTTGGCTGGACGATTCCATCACAGTACTGACGGCTCCGTCGAAAATCGAACCCGATTCGAGTAGGCTGACCACCGTACTACTGGCCATCCACTTCGGATACTGAAGCGAACAGCGAGTACGTAGTTAATTTTACCACCGCTAGGTCGCTCTACCAGTACCTGACTCGTGGCGCCATCTCTCGCCGCCCAGCCGCACTACGATCGTGACGTCGCCGGGTTTCTATAAGTTTTCGCCCGGAAGACGGGAGACGCACAGATTCGCGACCTCAAATTCCACGTGGGTTTCTTGCTCACCGCTTGTTCGCTCCTCGCTTCCGCGTGTGGAAGCCACGGTTCGCTTCGAAACGGCGCGGATCCGCCGAGCTTAATCCCGACTGGGAACGCGGCGTGATACACCGCGCCCTTCAACGATGTGAAACCTCGACTGCAACATGCGTGCTTATTTGGCGATATCGAGCCCTTTAGTGGTGTCGTGCGAATTTCTTTCGCCCGCAACGCGACAATTTACAATCATGTGCACCGTACTAGTCCCGGCTTTCATCGCTTTCTTCCTGGCGGAAGGTGAGTTTTTGTTTAAACACAGGTATTTAAATTTTACCGCGCTCTTACGATTGTCTGTTGTTTTTCCGCACTGCTGGAAACGAGGTCCAGGCACCCACAAGGCAAAAGGCGGTGTCGTTAAACTATTGTGGCTACATTATTCATATTATTTGACAGATGCGCTACTTACCAATAACTGGAATGCATGCTTATAGGTTGTTCACGGTTAAGTGAGCACTTTTGAGGCCCTAGTTACGTTTTACTTTCAGTTATTTTTTATAATTTAATCAACTTTTAAAATAAATATTGCAATTTCAGTAATAAACACAGTGTGTATTTTCCACCGCACTCGGAAGTTAACGTCTAAGGTTAACATAAAATGTTTATTGACTATTATTCCAAATGAGAGGGCTATCAAAAGTGCTCACTTTACCGTGAATAGCATATATATATTTTAACTCCGTAAGTAAAGTAGGCTTATGACAGTTTTTTTTTCCAGAAGAATGTTTTACTTTATCTTCGATTTATGGTTAGGTTATAATCGTTCATTAAGAAATGTCAGTTTGTTGACAGTTGCCATGCAAATAATCGGTATTAAGTGGGGTTCGCATTGTAATTTTATTAATATTTGATCACTTTATAACCATCCAAAAGCTGCCGTGCACGAATATTAAATACATTTAAAAATCTAACACGTGCTATTTGCGCTCATTGTCGTGTTTTCATCACGTGGCATTGTTAATTACCTGTCCACGCCANAAAAATCTAACACGTGCTATTTGCGCTCATTGTCGTGTTTTCATCACGTGGCATTGTTAATTACCTGTCCACGCCAGTCAATTAAGAACGCATGAATTTTGTCTTTCGTCGTAAATTTCATTTTCAAATACAGAAAACAAGCGCATCAATTTATTTTCTTAATTTTTTTTTTCCGCGTTGGAAAATTAATAGCTAGGTTACGACGCGGTATACATCGGACGTTGCCCTGGAGGTGTCAAAAGTTAACACGAAAAAAATAACTATACTTATAAAGAGATAATTTTAATTTTAAACAATGAAGCTGCATGTGTATAGATTATTTTTATTAAGCGATACAGGACAGTAATTTATATTTTCGCCAGTTTTTAGCTATAAAAAAATTATGTTTGAGCGACTTGAATGAGTTAAGTTTAAATGTATTTAAAAAGGAATCGTAAGTTTTACAATTTTGAAGCAAAGTACACTGTACAAGTAATTACTCTGTTCAATATTTTCTCTCCTTAGTGCGTGCCACCCATAGTTTGTTGCAAGTTGTCCATTATTTATCACTTTCTTGTCAAAATTCCAACCCATTTAAAAAGTAAAATGTTTGCGGTTTTTTTTAATCATATGCGTTACGTTAAAAAAAATAATTTTCATGTGGTATTATTAAATTACTTCATTATAACACTACTTTAATCAAAATAAATTGAAAGTTTTGTTTCATTCCACTTTTTTTTTTTTTACCACTGCACTTTAATCTCTGGCAATAATATTGTATTGTTTATTTGACAGTTGAAATCCATTGTGAGGTAACGCTATCAAGCAACTTTCGCAGTTCCTCCGGCTTTACTCAAATGAGACCACGGCCGATGGTGTCCCTTCCAACGATTGAATTTTGGNACGCTATCAAGCAACTTTCGCAGTTCCTCCGGCTTTACTCAAATGAGACCACGGCCGATGGTGTCCCTTCCAACGATTGAATTTTGGGAGACTAATGCACCCCCTCCCCCCTTCATCCCTTTAGCAATCATCCCTCTCACCTCGGCGCCCCATCAATAATTTCACAACTGTAATGTCCTATTGTTTGTAAAAACAACATAACTTCCTTTTACGTATTTTAGTTTTCGTCAACCACATAATTATTTTAATGTGTGCTAAAAGTGTCTCGATCCGACGTCTAACTGTTTAAAAAACATATTCCCTTATTGCTTCTTTCCTTCGAAAGATAGGCTTATGCAATCATTCGAATATCTATCTGTGATGTATGCCCCCTTCCCNGGAGACTAATGCACCCCCTCCCCCCTTCATCCCTTTAGCAATCATCCCTCTCACCTCGGCGCCCCATCAATAATTGCACAACTGTAATGTCCTATTGTTTGTAAAAACAACATAACTTCCTTTTACGTATTTTAGTTTTCGTCAACCACATAATTATTTTAATGTGTGCTAAAAGTGTCTCGATCCGACGTCTAACTGTTTAAAAAACATATTCGCTTATTGCTTCTTTCCTTCGAAAGATAGGCTTATGCAATCATTCGAATATCTATCTGTGATGTATGCCCCCTTCCCCCTCTTTTCGCCTACCATAAAACACTTTTAAACCCGTGAACCAAATTTACCAAACTCGGTACACAAACAGTACTTAGCAAGGACATTAGGCTTGTATAGTTTTCTACCACGCCATGTGCTTCTTTTCAAAATGCTTTAATTTTAATTTTTAGGGCACNCTTATTGCTTCTTTCCTTCGAAAGATAGGCTTATGCAATCATTCGAATATCTATCTGTGATGTATGCCCCCTTCCCCCTCTTTTCGCCTACCATAAAACACTTTTAAACCCGTGAACCAAATTTACCAAACTCGGTACACAAACAGTACTTAGCAAGGACATTAGGCTTGTATAGTTTTCTACCACGCCATGTGCTTATTTTCAAAATGCTTTAATTTTAATTTTTAGGGCACCATTTCGTAACTCGGAATATAACTACGGTACGCCATATAAAGAGATATCTTTTAAGAGATCCAGATACTCATTTTCAAAATGACAGCTATATAAAAATTTGATTGACTGCACTCGCCAGTCTTTCTGCCAATCGAGAACCGAACCCGTTGGGGTATCCTTCGCATGCACTGCTTTACACCTTTCTGATTTGGGATCCTGCAGAGTTTATTGGCATACATCCTACCCAGTCGAGCTAATCAGATTCTCAGAACTCAACGTCATCCGTCCTCAATGAGGAAGTCAGGCCAATGAAATCGTTCCATACAATTTCGAAATGTCCATGTTATAGTCCTGGGTTTTCATACCAACCCTTAGTCACGCCATACCACAGCTATTGCCAAATACAACATCCACATCATGCTTCTGGTACCAGCCTCTGATTGTGTTATTCAGTGTGCTGATTCAGCTTCGTGATTTGATGATAGTGTGTATATTCAATGTCACAATCGGGCAATTGCAACGACGGACGGTCTGTCGAGTGCAGAAAAATCACGGACTATAAACCTTTTGGCTGTGTCCTAATTATCAACAGGGGGACGTTACCTGGCTTCGTGTCCTACATAAGCAAGTCGGGGCTGTGACGTCACGTTGTCACTGTCCGAGTTTGCGGTAAGAGCACGCATGCACCCTTGAGTGAGTGAGTGAAGAGATTTGGGCGGCTCTTAACATCGAGGTCTTGAGAGCCGATGAGGATGAAGAGAGGTGGGTATAGAGCAGCGCCGGAATGCAATGGCGGGGGAAACGGGAGATCCCCGAGAAAACTCCGACACGATTCCCACGTGTGAAAACACGGGAGCGGACCCGGCTCGCCTATATGGGAGGTGAGTAGTCTAACCACTACACCACCGTGGCCCCCGATGCATCCTTGAATGTCCCCTTCAGCCAAGAGTACGAGCGACGTCCCCTTCACATTTGAACAGTTTCTTCCAGTCATTTGCTGGACACTTGTCTGTGAACAAACAGAGGTTACATACTGAAATGAGTTTATTTAATTAGTTTTTTTTTTTTCGTAAATGCGTTGCGAGTTTTGAAGCAATTTTGTGTATTCGAAATTATATCCACTTCCTTACGANGCTAACTCAACCAATCCCGCAATATTAAATAATAAACTGAAAAAATACGAAAAGTTTGTAGAAAATTTACGGAGCCCACGTAAATTTTTGTGAAAATGACGTAATGTCCGTTACTTAAGTGTTAAAAGTCCGGTTACATTTTCTGTAAATTCGTTGTTGGCGGGTTTACGCGTATTTTACCAAATGCATATTTTACGAATGCCCCTGTTGCTCAGAAAATATATAAACCAATTATCTATGCCCATATGGTTTTGCTTTTCTCATATTAAGTGTATTCAAAGGAAAAAAATTGTGCAAATGGGGAGAAAAAAATTCCGTTTTTTGACCTTGACTGCGCGATTTCCTTAAGAGGTCGTAGTTATAAATGTGGGTTTTCATCGCGTGTGGTAAAGTCCCACTGTTGTAGACCTGATTTGCACAGGAAAGCGTCACTCCGGAAGCACTGCACCCGGTTCAGCGACTTGCTCGTAGGGGCGATGGGCCGCTGGGCGCGCGCGCTATTGTCGCCCGTATCGCTTCGCCTCGAATTCGAAAGAAAAAAAAACTGCGACCCATATGCTTTTTAAGAAAACTGAGTGTGCGTATTTTCACGAAGATTTCTAGACAATTTTTTTCCAATGCATTTCCGTAATTTCAGGAAATTTTTTTTCTAATTTGTGTGTGTGTGTGTG
>NQII01008184.1:89778-103223 GCA_002778355.1 Clitarchus hookeri
AAAAAAATTCCGTTTTTTGACCTTGACTGCGCGATTTCCTTAAGAGGTCGTAGTTATAAATGTGGGTTTTCATCGCGTGTGGTAAAGTCCCACTGTTGTAGACCTGATTTGCACAGGAAAGCGTCACTCCGGAAGCACTGCACCCGGTTCAGCGACTTGCTCGTAGGGGCGATGGGCCGCTGGGCGCGCGCGCTATTGTCGCCCGTATCGCTTCGCCTCGAATTCGAAAGAAAAAAAAACTCCGACCCATATGCTTTTTAAGAAAACTGAGTGTGCGTATTTTCACGAAGATTTCTAGACAATTTTTTTCCAATGCATTTCCGTAATTTCAGGAAATTTTTTTTCTAATTTGTGTGTGTGTGTGTGCGAGCGTGGAGGCTGATCCTGAGGTACCTGCAGAGAGAAGCGTTATTCGGAACATCCGTTACTAACGGACTTTACCGGGGCCAGTTTGAGAAATTGCGATTGGCCGCCTGCCAGACTTGCAGCCTCGCTAGCGCTGTCACTCCTGACTACCGTGAAATTTACTGCCACCTCGATTTATTGCTCGTTCGCGGCAGGAATGTGTGTATTAGGACTGACGCACTAATTACCGAGCGTGCGCACGGAAACATGTCTTCTGCATTCGCCGTTAAATATTGAGATGTTAGTTCTAATATCCCGCCGATGAAAGCTCAGAAGAAACGTTGCCCTCTTTCCATTTCGCGGAAAACTTTGCCTGACTTAAAACCGCACATAACCTAACAAGTATTCCGTCTAATATTTCTCGAGGAGCTCCCGTACCTGGAGCTGACACTCATTTGCAAAAAAAAGTTGCTCATCATGAATGACTCGTGCGAGTACAACGAAGATTGCCACACCGAAACGTCGTAGTCCGACTTGTGTCCCATTTGCTTTTAATGCGGATTGTTTTTGCGTAAGAGCCACTAGATGGCATACATGTATCTCCATCTTTCACAGCATCAAGACAACGAATAAGGTCTTAGTACCAGTGCAAGTCACGGAGTCAAGTCCACTGAACACTCGGCATGCCCCTACGGCGCATTCCACAAGCCTTTGCCCGGATGGAAGAGTTTGAGAGAGGCCGCATCATCGGCGACCGAGAGGCAGGTTGGACGTTCCGGCGCACTGCTCGTCACTTGAACCGTCCTGCCTGGACTGTGAGTCGGTGTTGGATGCAGCGGTAACAGGAGGGTACACACGCCCATAGCGAGTCGACACCGGCGCACCGCCGGCAGGGATGAGAGTTCCATCAGGCGACGTTTGTTTTGATGGCCCTGGATGGGCTAACAACTGGAGTTAGGAGGGTGTGCAGGTACCAGGTGCATGCTGCGTGCCAGGAACTAGGCCCACGCGCTCTACAAACGAGAATTGGGCGTAGGAGGAACACGCATCGATCGGGCGAGTTAGGTTTCGGAGGGACAAGCCGGCGTTCGTGGGCTGTCCCTCCCTCCAATCAAACTAGGACTAGGCCCAGAGGGAGGGTCGTGGTAAATCAGCGAGGCCGCCGGAGGAAACCCTATGACGATAGACATGCTGGGTGGGTTCTCCATGCTAGGAAGGAAAATGTAGAATCCATGCAGTTTGTTTAACATGCATTGCTAGTGTATGTGTAAGAAGGTGGAAGATAAAGACGTGCAGGCGGTGCTCGTAATCCTACTGTAGAAGGACCTTGTCCCCGGGCGTCGCTGCACACTATCCACGGACGAGTCACGGCAGCTGGGGACACTCCTGTGCCCACCAGTACCACATCCAGGTGGCTGGCAGAGCGGGATCTGTCGTCACGGCGTCCCTTGCGACGTCTGCCATTGCGACATGAGAATCTCCGAGCACGCGTGACCTTCTGCACGGCAGCTTGCGGATTGGCGACGAGTGGTGTTGAGCGACGAATAGCTGTTCTGTTCGGATACAGACGACCACCGAATGCGAGTCTGGAGACTTGACCAGCGCCTTCGTCAACGCTTCATTATAGAGCGGCACACCACACCAACGTTTTTTTATAACATTAGGTGTATTACTAAAAAAATTTGTAAAAATGGCAAATTAAATGTCTCATTATTTAGAGCCAGCTTGTGAATTTTCCTGAAGAGTAAGAAGAAAAGTAAACCCGCACAGTCGTAGTTACATCCATGGGCGTGTACTAAAGTGGCTATGTTACAGATCTTATGTGCACGATTCCTGCACCCCACTTGTGGTGATTGAAGCCTGCCTTCGTGATGTCAGCATGCTCCCTGCAAGTTCCCCAGACCTCTCTCCCATCGAGAAACGTCTGGAGCCAGATTTCACGGCAACTTACGCAAGCGGCAACTACGGCGGATTTGGAGGATTGCCGCCTGCCTCCATGCTACGGGCGGTACAACGCCATACTAAGTGCGTTCTGCAAGTGTTCGTCTCCTGCACTACATGCTTGTTGTGGTACAATATTTTGATGTTTTCTGTGTACATACTACCATGTCCTGTGCCTGTCCACTTACGTACCCCTGCAATAGCCCTTTTCAGCTTAACCAAATTTTTTTTGCAAATGAGTGTATTTGTGTATTTTCTAATTTTGAAGGCGAGAAGTGCGGGAGTGATAGGGGCTACTCTGTTAAGCGCATGAAGTGCGCCAGCACCTCTAAGCGCGAGACTAAACTGGCGTGCAGTGTCCTCGTCGTCCTGCGTGGACATATCGGACTTCTTTATTGGCGGAAAGTCTGTAGCATGGTTAAAGCTGAGCCTTGGAATATTTTTGTATGTTTCTGACTCGTGTATATTTGGAGATACGGTGCTTTCGAAAAGCCGTGTTTACCTATGTTGGAGTATTCTGAAACGGTGATTCTAATGTGCGTGATGTCTTGAAAGCACCCAACAGGCCTTGTCTGAAGTAAGTGTTGTGTTCGTATATCAGCACACTGGAGTGAGTTGAGTGAAGGGATTTGGGCGACTCTTAACATCGAGGACCTGACAGCCGAATCTGCACATTGTACGCAATTTCAATAGTTCTTGATATAAATGTATATTTCTAAACACGCTACACTGCATTTAAACCACCAGAAAGACGGGCTCCTTAAGGCTGGCATATTCTGGCGAAAATTCTAGTTATTGCGAATTGCGTCATCAAGTAGAACTATAACCTTACAGGTTCTTCTTTCCGATTATTTTAATTTTTATATTACGCAATTACCAGTTTCCCGCCAACGATAATTGCCGACGTGTCCTTTTTTGGCTACTGCCTGCGTACTTTTGTGTAAGTTATAAAATGATATATTTAGATATATGTAAGGGCTAGGGCACAATCAACGCAAGCAGTTCACAAACATAACTCGTCGATATACAAACGATTAAACACCGTGTAAATCAATACGAGGAGCTACAATCGCGCAAGGCGATAAGCACTTCCCGAAACATGGTATTAGTAACAAGAAGAGTTCTGCTTGGTCTGACTTTGCTTTTAGTTGCTGCTGTGTGTCGGTTTCCAGCGAGTCATAACGCCGGATGTTATATTAATATGGCAAGTGAGAAACTTATCTATGGTCCTTAAGAAAGTGTGTTTGTCGACTTGACTTCGCAGGCAGTTATTTTATTTTGTTGGCTCATGGATAGGGCTAGTGACTTTTCGCGTAAAAATCAGAGCACACAGTAGAGGTCAATACTACATACACACCTCAGCTGTTGTTATACCTCCGTTGGCTGCTGGTGCCGTGTCCGTCTTCGACCAAGCCACTCAGGACTAAGTAACTCCGACACTGAACTGTCGTGATTCGTGCGCAAACGGTTAACACGGGTCAGAACATTTTTTTAGCCAATCAAAGGAGCTGGATGACCCTACAGTGCTTTGGACTGTATCTTGTCTCGAAATCTTTTCGAGACATAAAATTTGTAAGACTTTTTAAAGAGCATTCTTAAATTAAATAAATTTTTTATTTTAGAAACTTTTCAGTTGTCAAGAAAATAATTATTTTTGATGGAAAAACGCTACCTCCTACGCTAGTCTTTATTTATCCGGCTCTAGGTGTTCCAACGTAAACAAATGAACATCGTCAGCATTGTGCCAGTTGTAGTAAGGACACTCTGCACGGAATACTTAAGAATACTTAAGTGGTACACTGCATGTANTTGTCAAGAAAATAATTATTTTTGATGGAAAAACGCTACCTCCTACGACAGTCTTTATTTATCCGGCTCTAGGTGTACCAACGTAAACAAATGAACATCGTCAGCATTGTGCCAGTTGTAGTAAGGACACTCTGCACGGAATACTTAAGAATACTTAAGTGGTACACTGCATGTACCGCAAAGTCCAACCGCACACGCCAGCAAAATGGCGTCACTGGCAACACTTCGACGTCTGACAGCCACAGACGTGCGAAATTCGCGTTATTATTCAAGTACAGGCTGAACTGCAAGTTACTGTGCGTTCGACCGACTTCAGTGATTGGCCCGGAAGTATGTCTGGTGCGCCTCGGAGAACTCTTGAGCCGGTAATGTTAGTTCAATGGTGGAGTGACCAATCTCTATGCAGGAGACCAAGCAACTAGTTGACGTCAATGAAAGTGCAGAGCGGTCAATGAAACCACGGATTGAACTCTCCTAGTTACAAGGCAGTGGAGTAAATCCTCTCGTCCAAATATAACGCGTATTTTGCATGTCTCTACTGTTAGCTTACGGTCAGTTCACGGTCGATCTCTTGTACTTAAGAGACGTGTGCATAAGACGTTTACAAACATGTGTGGTCCATAGTCATCGTACTCGTCTTGTTTTCGACCAACCGCGCACCAGTAGAAAGTAACTTGATTTTAGGAAGTAGTGCTTTATTAGCAAATAACATTTTATTTCGCTTAATTTTGTTTGCGTCATTATTCTGTCAGTACCTACCGCACAGTATTTATCCATAATGCAAAACAACACATGATAATATATTGAAAAATTAAAATAAAATCAATTATTACACACAATTTAAAATCATTTTTTAATGAGTGAATGAAAATAAATACACATAATGTCTTTTATAAATAAGACATTCTATTAAATGCAGTAACTAATGTCTCTTATTTTTCTTTTCTTCGTCAATTCTAGTGACTGAAAGTTTCACGTTCATGAAACGAAGTAAAGTATCGCCATTTCCTACACGTCACGTACGCGATGACCGTAAACAGTTTCGTAAAATTACCTTCTTTCATTTCGATGCGTATACATTCTTAGCGTATAGCCCGGTCACGGTTACTTCACACTTTTCTGAACCCCAGCTTAAGTTCTACTTTCAGTATATTCCTCCGCCTCGCGCACAGAAAACCTAACACAATCTAAAAAACATTACACCAAAGGGACAACGCATCGCATTCGTGCGCACTCATTGTAATAATATTTTGCATAAGAACTATTTTTTTACTAAGCATTACCGACACCCCCATTTTCTCCCTGTTTTCATTCGTATCAATTACAAATAAAACATTACAATTAGAGACCTGAAAAGTTCGCGAGTTCAATGACCTGTAGGCTATTCTCCATTGTCGTATGTAAAATCATGGCGGATATCACTGTTCATTGGCTGCTTGTTGTATTAGCGGAAGACGGTGATTCGGTCTGTATTTTATTGAGTGTTTGTTATTGGCTCAGAGTTGTCCAGGAGGTGTAAACTAACGGGCGGACCAATAGAATAAGCAATGCAAACGTACGAGGTTTTGAATTCTAGCTTGTCCCGAAATGAAACCGTTAATTTATCAGGTCTCTAATAATAATTTATTGACATAATAAAAGTAAATGTTGAGTTAAATAAAGAAATTAAATACTTTTATGTTAAAAATGGTGCAATAAACGTGTGATACTTGATGTGTTTAGGAAAAAACCAAAAAAGTCATACATGGAAAGATTTTTCAAAGACATTTTTAGAATGTTTGAAGAAACCGTGAATGCACTAACTATACTCCAGGAGCACTGTACTTCTGAAGTATGTAGCCCGGCGAAGAAGCTCAACTATTCATGTTGAGCGTGTCACGTTCTCTGCCGCAGAACAGGAAGTTGTGGATGGATCGCCTCGCAGTTTGCGTTGACGGCTGGGATGAATGTCAGTTTGCTTTGACGGCTGGGATGAATGTCGGCGGTTGTCTGGGTCCTGCCCCAACCACGCGCGTCCAACCGGAAAAAGCCCATGTGCTTGACTCACGACGATCCCGTGGCCTTTTTCGCGCGACGAGTGCAGACGAAGGAGAGGGGAGAGAAAAAAAACTCGTGCCTCTATGCACTTGTCGTCCCGTCATCAGCCCCAGCCACGATAGACGCAATCTCCCGAGGGAAGACGCCCAACAGTAGTTGACCCATATCTTCGTCCGCCCGCGTTCAGTTGGCAGTACGGAATCCCCAGGTACACTTCCGTCCTTACAGGCTGTCCATGTTCAAGTGAGCTTTTTTGAAGTCAAGCTTCGAAAAATGCCACTGCGCCCATCTGCACATATTTTAACGGACACAGCAACTGGATATGCGTCCAGGAAAATTGGAAACGACGGGTAGAAAATAGTTCCATGCATTATCGTTGAATTACGAGCTTTAGGTAAGCATGCGTGGGTACTAGCATTTCTGTTCGCTTGAAGATTTTTTTTATTGCTCGAAAGTGTAGGAAGTAAAATTTATAAAATATTTACTATACTTATAATTGCCCATATTTGTATTCTGCTCACGATCAGCTGGGCACTTTTAAAAGCCCTGCTTAGGATATTTTTGCATGCGTGAAAGTAACATTGCCGTGAGACTCATCACAGTATTCATGCTTCGCTCTTTGTTTAACTGTGTAATTATTAGAAAATTACGTAGTATACAAATTTGCTTGTTCTTACACTTGTAATCATTAAAACATCAGAAACAAAATTTAAAAAAAATATCAGTAATTCGAAATGTTCATTTATAACACTTTTCATTCAACGTTTGGGCATGGAACTACTTTATCTCCGCGATTACCAACTCTACTGGTCGCATGCCAGTCGGTGTGCCCGTTAAGATACATGCGCGTAGAGGCTGTGATATTTCTCCAGGGTAGATTTTAAAAGCTCATTTAATCTTGAACAGCATGTACCATACCGATGCATGGATACCATAACCAGGCCCATGGCGATGTTAATTTTACATATGGTGGAAGGATACGTAATGTGCACGCAAGTGTATCTTCAGCAGGGCTTTCAGAAGTGCTCAGTTTACCGCAAGGGGCCACGGTGGCTGAGCGGTTAGACTGCTCACCAAGGCGAGCCGTGTTCAATCCCCGGTCGGTTCACTCCCGGATTATCGCAAGTGGGAATCGTGCCGGACGATGCCGCTGGTCGGCGGGGTTTCCTCGGGGATCTCCCTTTTCCCCCCGCCCTCTCACTCCGGCTCTGCTCCATACCCACCTCACTTCACCCTCATCGAGACCTCGCTGTTAAGAGTAGCCCAAATCTCTTCACTCACTCAGTTTACCGTGAACAGCCTAAAATACTTGCAATCACAACACGTCTGGCGAATGCAGTCTAGGGCCGCAGAGTAGCTAACAACACAGAAGTGAAACAGTCGCTTTTGCTCCAGCCGCACGCGCCAGCAAAATGGCGCTACTGGCCAGCAACATGTCGGATCGCCGTTCTCCAATCAGCGCCCCGTAACCAGCCAGCCATCTGGCAGCGCAGATGATAGGGAATCTTTCAGAGAACGTAGTTGTCAGTGAGACACACACTAAATATGAATCGGTAAGAAATTCACGGTTTCACTCAGTTAACAGTCCCCGACTGATTCAACAGTCACTTCAATTAATTTAACTTATAATTCAGAAAAAAAAATCCAGTTTTACTTTACTTATTATTTCAGTGACATTTTCCACTGATTCATCCGCCATTTTTTATTAATTTGTTTTTTGACAGGTGGAATAGTTAAACAGCGTGTAAAAATGGCCGTTAAACATCGTGCACCAAGTGAAATAACCACGCACAAACTAACAAAACCAATATAAAATACTTTCTGGAAAATGTGTTTCGTCTTTCAAAACACCATTTCAGGAGGTAACATGAACATTCAGTCTTTCATTCCGTTTCTACGTCTTTCATTTCATTTTCATGTAATCATCACAGCGCTCTGTTTGAAGGTTTAAACTGCATATAATGTGGTGGAAACAGTGCACTCATGTGTACTATTCGTTTCAGCAATCCTAACGGTACAAATCAAACCAAAAACTGAAAGCAAGGGCATTGAATTTAAAACTTCACTCTTTCGATTAAGATCTATAAGACATATATATTCCTCCTTTCTTTTATTAACTTGACTTGGTAGCTCAAATGTTAAGGCAACGGTCTAAAAGCGAAATGGAAATGGTCTGTGAATTCAATCCCAACCCCCTGCGGAAATTTGTTTTTACGTTTTTAAATTACGGCGAATATGTTAATATCTCGTAATTATTTGGCTAAATTCAATAAAAACAATATTTAATTCGCCACTGCAGTCTGTTGCCACTTATCCAATCAGTGATAATTTTTTCACTGGAACAATCAGTAGTTTCCCAATGATTCTAAGTGGAGCCATTTTCACTGATAGTGAGAATCAGTGGTTTTCCAACTGATTCGGATTTAGAGTGCAAGGCTCGTTACAGAGCCTCGTTCAGCCAATCAGCGAATGGGTACACCCACATCAAAGGAGCCTCCACATCATTTCACTTCTGTATGCTTGTATAATATGTAGTCACAATTCGTACCCCTTGTACAGGATAGTTCATGATTCGGCCACACTCTGCGTTCATGTTTATTACTGACTCGCTTTTCCTCAGAGAGCACCTAACTCTTTTAACCCTCCATTTTTTTTGTTTGAACGTTGCGATAAAATTATATTTTGGTTAGTGCTGTACTTATCTAGTTTCAACACTTGCTTCAATCACACAGCCAGTGAAATACGTGCTTAGTGGTGAGAAGACGCTGGGGAAACTACTCATCAACTAATTCCGTGCAAATGTTCACAAATCGCATAATCCACAGGAAATAAACTCACTGCATTGGGACATGATCCTAGCCGTGTACAGCTCTCGTCATACATCTTCTCTATTTGCAACATGTCGACTATAATGGACATAGAGCGTGAAGGACAACACTCTAAACTTGAAATAGTGGAAATAGAGCCAAATAAGTGGAAATCGATGAAAACATCTCCACTAGTAAGCCGTACCAGATAACTGATTAATATGACGGCTTAATTTCACTCATCTAATCTATGACTTCCACTTAATGTCGAGAATTCCACGACCAGAGGTCGCTTGCTCCAGGTTCACTTGCGCGACCGCCATCGGTGTAGCGCCTAGAGTGATCGCCTTCCACTAACGCGAACCGGGTTCGATTCCCCGCGGGGTCACTCCCGGTTTTTCGCACGCGGGAATCGTGTTGGACGATGCCGCCCGTTCGGAGGGTTTTCTCGGAGATCTCCCGTTTCATCCCGCCCTTGCATTTCCGGTGCTGCTCCATACTCACCTCACTTCACCCTTCATCACCCAACTATCTCCACTGCGTTCCACTCCACTCCCAGTTCATCTGCTTTATTTGCTGTTGTGAGATGTAAGTGAACGTTATTTCTCTAACTGGTATCACTGACTCAGACTAAGGTAAATTCTACTCAGGTTGGGAACAAAACGTGATTCCTTATGGGAGACTTTGGCGTAGGGAAAATTCCCGCCACTAGGTGCGCAGTGTTCGAAAATATAACTTTTAATTATAATTTTATGCNGACTTTGGCGTAGGGAAAATTCCCGCCACTAGGTGCGCAGTGTTCGAAAATATAACTTTTAATTATAATTTTATGATATGTGAATAAAAAAAGTGAAGTATTTTACTTAGTTACGAAGTTATTTCATAATTGATTTATGGATATTACAATTATCCTGTTTTTTAACATGGAAAGTAGAGAAAATGTGGTACACATGCGACACTAGCGCTTACCTAGTGGCGAAAATTTCTGGTTGCCAAACTTTTATAACATTGATCTTCCCAGCCTGAGTAGAAGTAAACTTACTCAGGTTCAGAGTGTGCGGTTCAATCACAGTGCCGAGCGATGGGGCACGGTGTTAAATACTAGACTCACATTCAAAAATACCTGTGTTCGATTCGTGGTTTAGCCATCCTGATTTCGGTTTTCCACTGTTTTTCTAGCTAGATCACTCCAGACGGGTTNGACTTTGGCGTAGGGAAAATTCCCGCCACTAGGTGCGCAGTGTTCGAAAATATAACTTTTAATTATAATTTTATGCTATGTGAATAAAAAAAGTGAAGTATTTTACTTAGTTACGAAGTTATTTCATAATTGATTTATGGATATTACAATTATCCTGTTTTTTAACATGGAAAGTAGAGAAAATGTGGTACACATGCGACACTAGCGCTTACCTAGTGGCGGAAATTTCTGGTTGCCAAACTTTTATAACATTGATCTTCCCAGCCTGAGTAGAAGTAAACTTACTCAGGTTCAGAGTGTGCGGTTCAATCACAGTGCCGAGCGACGGGGCACGGTGTTAAATACTAGACTCACATTCAAAAGGACTTGTGTTCGATTCGTGGTTTAGCCATCCTGATTTCGGTTTTCCACTGTTTTTCTAGCTAGATCACTCCAGACGGGTTNTGTGTTCGATTCGTGGTTTAGCCATCCTGATTTCGGTTTTCCACTGTTTTTCTAGCTAGATCACTCCAGACGGGTTGCAAGATGGTTCCTAAATACAGGACCTCGCCGATTCCTTATTCTGTAATGTCTCTCTACCGAGAACGTTTTGCCGTCCGGGGGCTCAAAGGAAATAAATTAATTAAAAACTACTTTTTACGATCTACTCTGCAGTCGAAATGTTTCGCGAAATACTCGCGGCTCCGCTAATGCGACAACTATTAAGGCCCCCGCCTGCCTGGAGTTATCTCCGGCGTTGGAGGCCGAGACGCGCCAGGGCGATAAGAGCGACTCTGCCACGCGTATTAAGTGCGTCTTCGCTCTTACCCGCACGGCGCCGAACAGGCGTGCAGCGATTCCGTCGTGCTGCGAGTTGTGCCGTTTCAAAATACGTCACGACTATTTTTACTGTTGTGCCACTGCTAGAGTACTGTTGCTAATATTTTTGGGANGTGCCGTTTCAAAATACGTCACGACTATTTTTACTGTTGTGCCACTGCTAGAGTACTGTTGCTAATATTTTTGGGGACTCATTTCAGTATTTCAATACAGTAAAAACGATTGTGAGTAATATTTAATTGTCTTGTTGCATTTGTTATTTAATTAATGCGATTATTATATACTTTTATTACGTGTTTGGGCATCTACAATTTGTTTGATAATGTATATTTGTCCTGTGTTATGATATAACTTTTCATGGTAAATATTTAATTAATTTATTTATCAAAGGATATGTAAGGTGTTATTTATGTATTTCAGTTTTGATTAATCATTATTTATTAATACTTTATCATTTACGTATTTTTTTTTCGCAACTTTGATTTCAATTCATTTTTTGATCTGTACTTGTGAAAGCTACGTCTCGCCTGCAGACCCCGTGTTTCATGACATTGTTCCTCTACCAACCGGGTGTGTAATGCGGCGTTGCAAATTCTTTCAGTCGCCGTCTGAGGTTACCCCCGCCCCCCCTTTCTCCACACTTTCCTTCAGCTGCAGTTCTTGCAAATTTCCCCCTGCGTATNCCACCTCTGTGCACCTGAGCGCAGTTCGCCTCTTCTGGACAGCCTGCGACATCTATCGGCTGTTTTCTAACATTTCCGATTGTCTTTTGTCTGGAGTTCCTGCGTATTTCCCCGTAGGCTTCTGAGTCACTTGCTTTTCAGGCCGTGTCTCAGTTTAAAGAATGCTCTTACGAGAGAGCACTCTCCCTCGCGACCTGGCGAGGGCACTGCTTCGCGCTCTCTCACGCTCTCGTTTCTCTCTCCGACGTCACGCAGACAGCTGATGTCGAAAGGCGGGAAATCACGTCAAGCTAAAATCGTAAACATAATTTATGTTCAAAATAATTCACGAATAATTATAAAACTACCAGAACAATCATTAGCGCATAAAACCCTATTATTTTTGTTTTACATATTACCGTACATGTTGCAGCAAAGTGACATATAAAAAAACGAGACTTTGTCGAATAACAGTATATTTATGTTTTTATAAATACGTGTTACGTAAGTTATTTCGTTATTTGAAATAGTTGAAATTATTCACTTGCATGTGAAATGCGAACGAGGTTTCGACTCGGAAAGCTGCTATAACCTTATTCAAACACGGAAATAACGTAAACAAATATGGCGCGTGGTCAGAGAGTGCGAGAGAGCGCTCTCGTGGCCAACTGGGACCTGACCTCAGCTCTCGAGTAATCATGGCGAGTAGTCGTCCTGCTCTTGTCTTTGTGTCCTTCGGAACTTGGCAGCTCTTGATGGAACATTTAGTTTGTTGTGTCAGAAGCAGCAACGTAATGTAGTACATTGTTTTTTTTTTTTGTGTGTGGTATAATGACTGACCAGCAACATGTCGCGACGCAGTTAGCCAATCAGCGCCTGGTAACCTAGCCTAGTCGCCAGCTCAGCCAATACGGAGACGTTCACAGCGTGCAGTAGCCAATCAGACACGAGTTCTCCGTTCTCAGAGCCTCGCACTGCCTCGTATAATTACTACTATCATGAAACTGAGGTAAAGACTGTTCACGATAAAGTGAGCACATTTGAAATCAACCTTAGAATAAAGTCACTGCCCTTACCTGCATATATATCAACGGGCGCGCGCTGAATGGCTTGCACCCAGTAAAGTTGGTAACGGTGGAGTAAAGTTGGCAACGGTGGAGGGAAAGTAGTTCCACGGCTTAACGTCGAATTAAACAGTTGTGATAGCTTAAATTATTTACTTGGCTTTTTTTGTTTTTTTTTTTGTTTTTTAGTGCATTTCAAGTGTAATAATTAGGAGAGTTGTAAGATATTTACTTTTGTAATAATTTCATAGTTTTACTCAACCGATACATGCATAAAGTGATGAGGGCAGTGTTAATGTTACATATGGCGGAATAATACACAATGTTCATACAAGTAGATCTTAATCATGGCTTCCATAAATGATCAGTTTACCGCGAAGAGCATATACACTGGAGAGCCAAAAAAAACTGGCATAGGCGTGCGTATGAAAATAACAGAGGTATGGAACCAATCAGAGTAACGCGATGCGGTCGGCAGCTAGATCGGTTACTGCTGCTACAATGGCAGGTTATCAAGATTTAAGCGAGTTTGAACATGATGTTACAGTCGGCGCACGAGAGATGGGACATAGCATCTCCGAGGTACCGATAACGTTTGGATGTTCGCCAACGACCATTTCACGAGTGTACCGCGAATATCGGGAATCCGGTGAAACATCACATCTTCGACATCGCTGCGGCCGGAAAAAGATCGTGAAAGAACGGGACAAACGACGACTGACGAGAATCATTAAACGTGACAGACGTGCAACCCTTTCTC